>WEDG01013921.1:0-67802 GCA_017591395.1 Schistocephalus solidus
CTTTGCGTTATTTGGAAGTTGCATATATACGTAGGGAGAAACCCAACCTCTGCAAGCAACTAGACCACGTGGTCAATTTACAATTTCCCTGGTGATTTTCACCCCTAGATGTTTCGGGGCTGTAGTTGTCTTAGCTCCTCTCCCACAATTTTCTTTCCTCTGAAGTTTTAAGCTAACGCGTTGACCTGTGACCCTTGCTGTTATTTATTGATTTTCTGTAAATTCAAATTGCTGTACACTTTCATTCGTTATCTGTGTTATGCAAACACGGGTTGCATTTGATAAGCCGTCACAAAGTTTGTTGGTACCAATAAATCCTGCTGTATACGCTTGTTTTAAATACTGAAAATTGTGCTGGTCATTTATCGACATGTCAAAGGCCTAGACAGACTTTCAAGGAAGAGAGATTTCACAGAGAGCGTTACAAAAAGAGGTGTTAGGACATGGATTACGAATTGAAGTCGGTGTAAGCAAGGTCTTCAAAACGGCTAGTTATGGCAATCCGTTTTTACGATAATGGTCTTATAGCATTCGATGATGACGCAGTGCTCAACTAAACTCGCTTACTGCATCAACAGTGCACCTCCATTTCTTTCTGCCCACAATCTGGCAATAATGCACGTGTTAGATATGGTTAGTGTTAATCTCAAAAAAGCAGAAAAAAACGAAGCGACAACAAGTTTTAATACAGCATATGAGAGGAAAGAAACGAGCAACACTCACCAACGGAGTAGCCCAACGAGACGAAGAGTGAAAGGAGGTTGCTGCGCAAACCCCCTGGATCAGGCGGCTCGAGTATAACCTCACGCAAACTCGGTCGGCTACGGTCGGGATCCATCAACCATCCACAGAGATTGGGATCAAAGAGATTAGGGACAATGAATGCCCTAACACCTCGGAAGCTATACGAGACCACCATTTGGCATCCCACACCAAGAGACGAGGAGCTTGGAAAAAGGACTTCACCTTTGTCGTCGAGACCTGTCAGTAGGCGGCGCAAACCATCCACTAGACAGACTGGACTGGGTCGTTGAGTGTTGGCTGTGAAGACGAGGAAAAATCAGGGGACACATGGATACAATGTATACATTTTTATATAAGAACCGCAGTAGTTACGCGCAGTGGTCAGCGTCAGTAGAAAGGATAAAGGGTGCTTTTCCTAGGTGACTCCGTCGTTGTCCTTTTTAAATCCATTACATTGAAGAACAGCGATGAGAAGTATAAAGCTGCACGCTTGTAAAAAGTGACAAAAGGCAACTATGATATTTTTTTATGTCACCGGCGCGCAGCGCACCAGCTCATTTTACCGAAATTCAACAATTTCATCCCACAAATTTTTTTTACAAAAAAGACGAATCCGAGTACCACAATTACAGTCTGATGTATTTTGCGAAGAAGATATCTGCCAGCATCATTAGGAATATAAATAGGGTGTTTTCTAACAGGATAACACAGAATTATAGAACTACGCAGAATCAACAAATGCTGGTGTCAACTCACCTGCACTTTGACCGTCGCTCGCAGAAGTGCAACTCGCGGTCGAGATAACCAAACAATAACCTCTGTATTCATTCACCCTGCCCTGCTAGAGTGAGCCCAGGAGTTTCTGGCTATAAGAAGCATGCGCCTCACGGAGAAGTTTTTCTATATAAATCGCCCTAAAGTCTGCATGTATAACTAGGCTCTTCGTTTTGCAGAACGATTTTTCCACAACTTGCGTTTCTTTCGAATTTTTTTACCACGAGCGTCGGTCATTTCGTTCTTCAATTGGCTGAATGAAACTTGAAGGGGCAGCACCATGCAATCAGGTTTTTCATAGTAAGTTCAAAGGTTTCACAACATTTGTTGACATCGCCTTGTAACAGTTCCGTCAATAGCGGGTAAAATCGTCAAATTGAATGTTACATGATACTCACCCCTCCCCCTCCCAATAAAAAACCTTTCTCGACGACTTTGAGGGGGTTAATGATATTAAATCAGCCAGTTCAATGCACGCGTGTTTATTTCTAGGAGGGTAAACGCGAACCTTGGAGTAGCAGTAAAAAGCTGCGCAGCATGCTAGGAGACTGAAATTAGGAATGAAGTGCATCCCAAAACGTATGAATTGTGTGTGCAACGGGTTACCGTAAGTCCTTTGGTAAAAAAGGTTTGAAAAACACAATCAAAGTCAAAGGATTTCGTCAGGATTAAAATGTGCAAACAGTCCTTCTATATCGGCGCCATGGTTATTCACACTCAGACACTCAGAGGCCTAGCATCCATATGCGTCGTAGTTAGATTTTTCTGAACAAATACCATTAAACTAAAATACTAGACCAGGGTATGGAGGATCTAAATTCAATTTTCGGTCTATGAACAATCTCTAACGCAAGTACGCCGAAGTAAGTTAACTTGGTAGGATAGCAGAGTAAACAAACTGCCACTTTAAGGTGATGAATGAAGCGCATGCCTGCATCGGAGGGCCCCAGTATCCCATAGAGCGGGATCCAAAATACCACACGGGGGTGCAGGTACGGCGAGGTGACAGAGACCCCCAGGAGTCGGAGGCAAGAGTTTCCACTGCAACCGCCACCAGTAAGCCAACGACCAGCCGGTCCTCCATGCCAGATAAAGCCGCGGCTACCACTGCTGCCACAAGAGCCGGCCAGGTGCCAAGCGGGCTGAAGACTCATCCACGAGTCTTGTTTGACACTGCCCAGGGCTTCGCTAGCCTCCACCAGGAAGGTTTCCCATAGTTTCTGGTCACTGCCAACGTTCACGATAGACAGGGTGGGCTCCTGGTTCGTCCTCTCGGCAGAGTACACCGTAACATCAGGTTGTGTTGCTAAAGGGAATTTGTTTTAAACGGAAAGTAAAAAGTGACGATAATTGACAGGAAGCCAAAAACAATCTGCACAAACTCTAAATATACCGTTTCATTCTTATCTATATAAGCAAAGTCATAATTATTCCTGTTGTTAGTATTTTGAATAATATTGCTGTGATCGGATACCGAGTCTTCGGGAACCGATAACCTCAACGTAAGTTTCGGATAACCCAGTGTTGGGATTAAAGTGTGGATGGCCGACTTAAGAGCGGAATGTTTCCTAATGGACGATGCCAAACGTATAAGTGGTACCGTTAGTAGGATTCCTACTTTCTACCAAAGCTACGTCAACCCTCCCGACGACGAATAGGCAATCACAAACAACTCAAATTTTGCGATGGTCTCAGGAATAGCTGTGACAGAAACTGAATAAACCCGCTAAGCGGGTACTTTCAATGCTAGTTGGTTTCTTGGGACGATTTTCAACGGATCCACGATTTTCAAAAGCACCCAGTAACTCGATGAAAGAAGAAATCTCCTGGTATACAGAAAACACGAAACTAATGACTGTATCTACTGATTTCATTCGAAGTTCCTAATGGCTAGCCAGGATCACGGCCTATGACCATGTGAAGACCTGTAATTCTGAGACTTATCCACGTAGAAAAGCATAGAAAATGGCCTTCGCCCAGGCAAATAAGAGTAAAAGCAAAAACCTTGCAACCCAGTTCCTCAATATTACTAAGCAAAAAAGTGCGCTAAACATCAAGCACTTGGCTGGTAATTCGATCTTCGCAAGTGTTGGACTCTCCGGTGTTAGTGTCACTATCTCTTCCTTCCTACCACATGCCAGGGTGATCAACTGGTAATGGGATTGGGCGCAATAGCCGAGAAAACTAAACAATCCGCCTACGCATGTCAGATAAGACCTAATCTCTGGAAGGAAGAATCAAGGCTCAATGCTGCAGATGGCGCACCAACTGGTCCACGACAGTTCAACCGTCGGTTTCGACTATGTTCACTGTATGCTCTACAGCAGGGTGGTGCAGGGACGATGACTTGCACGTTGATTAGTTTTGAGTGAAATTAGACTTGCGCTGCAGCTCCCGCACTCTCTGTTCTCTCCCCGCCTGTGCCTGATGTCAAACAGAGTCAGGAAGACCAGAGATAGGGTTGCGTGGGTGGTTGGTACGACCGGAGACTCGCCTGACCGTGCCGCCATGCCTGAATCAGATTCCACGAAGTGGGAGTGCTATGATAGGCAAAAGTGGCTGAGGCGGTATGAGCCTGCAACTACGCGTGTCACCACGCCCCCCGCCATGTTCGGCCTTTTTTATGGAAGCGCGACCCTAATAAAGCCTGCCGTGCCCTGATATGACCCCCGTTTTGGGCCAACGCATCTACCACGTGGCCCGTTTAGGGGGCACTGCACACACACGATAGTTCGACCTTCCACCGTACGCTCCACAGCAGAGTGGTGCAGGTACGGTGACTTGCGGGTGATTCAGTTTAGAGTGATAGTCGACTTGCGCTGCATCTACCACACTCGCTCCCTCCTCCCTGGCCTATGCCCGGTGTCAAGACAGTCAATAAGACCGAGATGGAGAGGACGCAGGTGGCTGGTGCGGCCGGGCCCCTAGGCATGCCACCACACCCCCAATGTTCGGTTTGTTATGGAAGTGCAACCCGAATAACGCCTGTCGTACCCTGGTCTGGCGCCTGTGTTGGTCCAGCGCATCTACCACGCGGCTCGTGTAGGGGGCACAACTGGCGCACACAACCAACTGGTCAACAACTGTTAAGTAAACCAAAGACTTTTGTCTTACAGACGTTCAAAAAAGTCCCGCTTATTTTGTAGATTACAATATCGGAATCGGTCTGCTATGAAAGGTATGGGTATGAAATGCCTACTGGTTTTGTGCGAAGCGCATCAGTCGGCTTGAAATAAATCCCAGAGGCAGCATTAATTAGAGGAGGATAAAAAAACTAACAAACCCGGTAGTTGTTTCGGTTTTCGCAGGGGTGTGGAGTCCTCGCTATCAGCCGTAAGCGGACAGGCGGCATACGTTTGGGTAGATCGGCGCTGATGGGACAGACTAAGTGCACTGAATAGGGTGCAGAGAGAAGACAAAAACACGCAGTCACTTGTGCATAAAAAGGCTCCCTAGAAGGGGTCTATCTAACCAGATGAGAACCGGATGGAACCAAAGAGATTCGATACCCCTGAATTGGTTCCTACTTAGTATGCCACTAAATGTGTAAATAGTATTTCCACTAGATCTGCCGAAAGTTTGTCTTTAGCTAAGCGGAATAATTACTACAAAAATATGTTTGCTACTTTATGCTGAACCTTTAATCAATGTCTGACTGGTTCTCCAACTTGAAAAGACAAGAGCTGAGTTCTATGGGCATGGGCAAAAGTTATTTTACCTGGAGCCAGATATTCGTTGAGTAGACTCGATGTATAAGGAGGACGGACTGCTAAAGATATCCTCGCTGCTCAAATGACTAAATGGCGTACAGCTGTTCGCAACCTCGTCCTCAATGGCATCTTCCGAGGACAGCACTGATGCAGAGGCCTGGACCACAGAGAACGCCTTTGGGGATTTTGGAAGAGAAATTGGCAGACGTGTAGGGGAGTCATCCCGAAGCTGTTATGGCGTAAGCGGTTGAAGATTAAGTGTCAAATTATGTGGACGTGCTATGCAATCAAATTCGCAACAGCTGCATGTGAATTCAGGACAGATAAAATAAGGAGGGGTGCTGAGGGCAGCGCCAGAGTGCTACAAAACATCAAAGGGAAAGGCATCAAGACCCCCTTGGAGAAACATTAGGTGTCTAACCGGGGGTTTGCAGAGATTTCATTCTACTCCACAGCAGGAAGCTAGCAGGACCATTACAAAGAGGAAAGAAGACAGAGGATACAGTAACAGCTCCCCCGAAAGGTTGCTTTCTAGAATGGACTGAGACGGTTCAAGGCTAACATTACGCACTTAAACCGCCTCTGAATTCCGGGTTACGTAGAACAAGCTTCCTGGGCGCTCACGAGTGTACTGAATGCCTTCTATGTTCGCTAGACAGTTCGAAAAAATATCGCTAGAGTGCGTGCTAGCAAAGAAAACGCACGGCTAACGACTCTAGACACCGACAACCCACCTGGACTTACGAGTTCATCAGGAACAATCTCCTCTGACACTGGGAAAGTGAGGGGGTCGCCCGAGAAGCGATGCACATTCTGAAGTGAAGATATGAGCCGGGAAACGGGAGGCGGCTTCGAATCTAGGTTTGATTTAACCCCAAGAGGATGCTCGCTAGTGAGGGAGTCGAATTTCAGCACCGCTTGAGCGAGGAGAGGACTGGGCTGGCTACTCAGGATGAGACTACTTTCCCCACCAGGTGGATCCGCAAGTTTACTGATGGTGGCATGAAAGTTAGTTCCAGCCAAAGAGGCATCGGGTAAGTCAACAGCCAAAGCAGCAGGATGAGTGCAAGGTTCTGAAAATTCAAAGGCGATAACCGGTGGGTCGGTTACGTAGGGTTCCTCCGTCTTTGGCTGTGGTCGATCCGATTCCAACTTAAAGGGCCATTGTCCCAGTCGTGAGAAGGAAGTTGGTCTGGCTGGTTTACGTCCTTTAGCAGATTGTCATTAGGAGTCGCAGCGACGCCAACTGTCTCAGCTGGGGAGGAAAGTGAGACCGCCCTCAACTGTACCCTGCTACTGTCTTATGTGGCAGAAAAAGACTGCAGGTGCGACGTGCCAGACGACTGTCGGCGACGGCGCTTGATTGCAGCACAGAGGGACTGCCCTTGATGGCTATGCTTCCTCTGTAGGAGTGTGCCCGTCGCGTGAGGGCTGGAAGGTAGAGCCTTTAACGGTGTCGGAGAGGAAAGGAGGCCTCGTTCGGCTAGCCTCGATGCCGTAGTTGGCACACAGGTCCTCACGGACTAGTTCCGCCGCTTTGGCAATCAATATTGGTGACAGTCTATCCTCAGTGATTACGGAACCGTCTGAAGCGAGGATGTCCTTAGTGTTACCGACACTGTCACCTTTCATTGACAGCTCGAGCACTGAAAACAGAATGCAAGAGCCATGAATATGTATTGGAATAATCTGAAAACACAACACTTGAGAAGACTCTGGAGTTGACATTTTCAGCAGAAACCAAGTGCGCGATGAACTCCAACACGTCTGTAATAATCACAATGGACAAGGTGGTCCTCCTATGACCGGGACACGATTATGCATGACTTAAAAATGCAGGGCGGGCAAAGGAATGCATATGCAACTCTCCGTAAATTTATGCACAAAGGTGGCAAAGGCGATAAACTAATTATTTTGTCACTATCCCCAATGGAGCTCTCGACATCCAAAAGACAACACGAGTCGCGTCTGCACCGATAAGGTTACCAATAAGTACATTCTACTGAAGCGCATAATTCAGAAACATAAACAAATTAAACACCATTCACTAATTATCAGAAGAAATAGAGAGAAGCATTGTTACCTCAAAAACATTCATTTTCAAATATTTTCATAGTAATATTGAAAATACACCAGTTGATTTCATCGAACTCAAATGAAGATATAAGTTGGCAATATGCAATATGCATTTTCGGTGTCGCATCAGCGGGACAGGCAGGTAACTTTGGTCAACAGGTTAGCAGGAGTCTCTGACCAACGATCTCTTTGACTCGGTGTAAAACACAGCTAACTAGATGGGAATGCAAATGGAGTTGTTCTGCGGGAATCCTGGACGTACAGAACAAATGCGAACAATAACACGGGAGGCGAAAATAACAATTTCTGGACTTTTTCTGCCACAAGCTTGCAAAAAGCCCCGTCCAGGCCAAGAAGTCCTCAAAAATTTCGATTTTAGCCCGTCAGCTGGCAATCGGGTAAATGAGCCAAACCCGTGAATACGTCCAGCCACAGAGGCCCAGGAATACCAAATGCCACAAGGAGATGGCGCTTCACGACGCCAATCGCAGGAAGGAATATGCCTGTCTCGTTTTGACTTGGAGTTGCAATCATGTTTGCTCGCCACTATAGGATTGCCTGCAATAGCGCAGACTGGAGCTCCAAGGTAAAACAAAACGTGTATGCCCCTTACTTTAATCGCATATACGAAGCGCTACTTCCAAGCGACTTGGAGCACCCAGCACGGTTATCGAAAACGTATTTACTCAGTGGTAGTAATTAAATGAAAAAAATATGGCCAAAATAATTTGACCTATTCATAGAAAAGACTAAGTCGTGACTTTTTATGTCTATGTGATAAGAAATACTTCTTAAATACTTATGCCTTTGTCTGGGTTCTTAAGTTATTGGCACCCCCTATTGTTACACCGGGGCATGTTACGGTCTTATTTGACAGAGGGAGGAGGAGGAGGAGGAGGAGGAGGAGGAGGAGGAGGAGGAGGAGGAGGAGGAGGAGGAGGAGGAGGAGGAGAAGGAGGATGCATAGAGAGGAAAAGTTTTACAAAAGTTCTAGAAGAAGACTGCAGTAAGGAGCCCCGAATTGCCGCTTGGTCTACAGCACACAGCAGAAGCTGTGGCAGTGGGATAAGATTCCAACCAACCTCACGAGATGGAGTCGACTGTTGTAACACCCGAGCCACATCTTTCGGACGAGCCGGGCCAGACTGGCAGCAGACGTAAAGCCAGCCGAGTAAAGAGCTCGAGCACGCTGAGCGCTGATCAAGGGGCTGAGGCGCATTAGGTCTATGAGTTCGCTGGCCACGCCGAAGAGGACAGGCCTGGAAGGCGGCCAACAGTTGTTCCAAGTGGGTCCAGCCCAGGCGATTACAAAAATATCAGTAACCATACCTGATTTGAAAGCAAACACACGTGTTTATGTTTTATCTCTTCTAAAAGAACATTAACAATACTTTTTACTATCATAAGTATACGTTTAAGAAAACAGAAGATAGACACATTCTTCTCTCGGAATAAAGGGGAAAAATTGCTGGACGACGAACTTAACTTCACGTTGCCTTGTTACCCAGCAGGTACTTGTGAACCCCCTCCCATCCCTAACTCTCAGTGGGTTCATTCTACGACTCAGGAGGCAGCAAGTAAGTACACAAAGCTTTCAATTTCCTACCGTGCGTTTTATATTTAGACAGATTGCCGGCAGTTGAGTGAAACTTGTTGATACTTTTAAATTCGGTTTCGTTTGAAATATAAGGTGCATTCAGAACAGAAATTATTTGTCTTAGAAGTTCGAATGCGCTCTAATGCAAGAGTGACATGAGACCAAGCGTCCCCAGTGGCGCGGGGGAACAACACTACAGCAGATTACCTAACTCATAAAAAGCATGTATCGAAATTGGAGTGGGTAGGTCAGAGCGTAGTTAGTGGCTTGGAAGGCTGCCAACTGACGGGATAACTCGGGCCGCGTGGTCAGCCCAATGTGTGTTTTGTGTGGAGTGGCTGACTGGCGGACTGAGAGTCAGGCTGCAATGGCCTCTTCTTAATGTGGCCTTTCTGGCACTCCCACTCCGTGGGATCCGAGCCAGGTGTGGTGGTACACCCAGGGGTGGCTCCGGCCGCGCCAACCACCTGCGCCCTCTCCCATCTCCGGTCTTCTTGACTCTGTCTTGACACCCGGGCTCGGGTGGGGAGGAGGAGAAGTGCAGTAGCTGCAGCGCAAGGCTACTATCACTTAAAACTAATTCACGCGCAAGTCACCGTCCCTGCACCACCTGTCGAAATCGAAGGTCGAACTGTCAGTGTTATTATTTTTATTTTTTAAATTGCTTTTGGAGACTCAGAAAAGCCTTTTTATAGATAAAAATGCGTTCCTGGTCTGTTTTTTACTGAATGAAAGAGAGGTACGATTAGGGGCGAAATCTGATATTTCCGGATATCTAAGTAATTTCCTACGCTATTTAATATTCCAGAATAAACCCATTGTTTTTGTGCGTTGCGCTATAAAACAACGTTAATTTTAACAAGAAAAGTTTCAAATAAATCCGCCTGGAGTCGGAAAATAGGATCTGAAGTCGATGAAAACTAGGTGAAGGCGAGTCTAAGCACATTGCTTTCCAGAAAAAAAATAGTTTTCCCCAATGTATGGTGTTTTTGCCATAAAATGCAGTAATAAACTTGTTTGACAGTATTTTAATTTACCATATTCAGTATTTCGATCTTAAAAAACATACACATCGAGAACTAGTGACACGATGTCACCTTTCAGTGTCACCCCATGCCACTACGACGACAAAACGCTTTACGTCGGACGTTGATTTTGAGCACATACAGAAATTGACAGCCGAAGGGCTGTCACGTGATTCGTTAGCTAATATTGCCAATATTAGGTAGGCCACATTCTCAAGAATTAGTAACCATTGAAAAATGCATAGAATTAAGTAAGGTGTATCAAAACGGGTCACAAGCCGAAAAGACGACGATGTTATTCATCGCGCACTATAAAGATCCCATGGTATGCCCCTTAGGACCATTCAGAGGGAACGTTTGCTGATGTTCTCTCAGCTCATAATCGGAAAAGGGATGAAGGAATTCAGCCTTTAACAGCAAACTGCAATGAGAGAGTCATTTTAAGTATGAAACTGATTAGAGAACGTTTTTTAAATGTTCCGGAGTATATTTATCACGGCCATGCATTCTGGAAAAACATTGACCTTAGTGATGAAGTCTTATTTTTCGATAAGCTTCCGAAGTCAGCCAAGGTGTGCATACGTGGGAAGAACTTCCCCCAAAGTACACACTTTGTCGACCGCAAATTTCAAGCACTATCGATGTCTGATGGTTGGGACAATCATCAAATTCGGAGAGCGATCGATCTGGTGGTTGAAATCGGAGACCATTAAAACCAAATTGTTTACCGTCATAGTAAAGAAAGTCTCTGGTTACAAGGACATCCACCACCGCCGAATGGACACAGTAATTTTGCAGGCTAAAGACCCTGTTCACCTACCCAAGGAGGGATGATTGCAAGTTAGCTTACGACTATAATCCAATTTTTTTAGACTAGAGCCAGCCTTTCTGCCTGTTGCTTGCGAAGCATATTTATTCCTGCCAACAGTGCTGACCTAAATTCCATCGAAAATCTCTTTGCGCTAATCAAAGGAAACTATGAAAAAGCGAGAAAACACCTTTTAATGCAACAAAGCCGAATTTTGTGCTTAATAATTGCATAGATGAAATCATCATAAAGAGCTTTACCGTCTCTATGTCCTCTCGACTTCCAGCAATTTTGAAAGCAAGAGGAAAATAAACAAAGCGCTACTATATTTTTAATATTTGTCTTTATGCTGTCCTTGTAGCATATTTTCGCTCTCTGCTGTCCGCTATATTAAGCCTTTAATAATTCACCTGATATAAATTCGTTTTTTTTCTGATTTAATATTTTTTTGTATTACAGTAGGTAATAGCTAATGACTAATAACTATTGGCTCTCTTGAAGATTGGTCGTTTCTTATGCACAGCATAACTTTCAGGAATATGCGATGGGCGGTTTGTGTGCTACAAAGGGCTTTTGAGCGAAAGTACGTGAATTTGCATCTTTTTAGATCACGAAGAAGTGTAAGTTAGGGATATCCGCAAGCGTACCTGCATACGTAGCTGCTTGCTGGAGTCAGACTCTGAAGCACTCCACGATTCACTCGAAACCGTTCAGATACGCATGCCAGCCCGTCCTCACAGATGAGACGATAGAGAGCAAGAGCGCTGTAGAATCTTCGATGCACTAGTGCTGAAAACGCCTGGGCGGCTGATTGTTTTTTAGCTCCGACGCGACAACTGCCTCCGGCTACACATCGCATGATAAAGCGCTCCCCAACGCCCACAAGCTCAGCAACACGCCGATCGGATGCGGACAGATTCTGGTAGATTTCAAGGTAGCGAAACCAGTCGAGAGACTCACCAACATCCAAATAAATTGGAGTGACCTAAGAAGTTGAATTAGTAAAATCAATACTGGCTACTGAGAGTATGTGCAGTAGAAATAAATCATAAACAAACGTTAACTAACCAAATAGACCAGGTGGAGGTCTGTGTCGAGAGCGATGTTGCGGCGGGCGCGATCCAATTCAGCAAAAACTGTCAACCCATCAATCGGACCCAGTGCCGATGAGAGAACTGCACGTCCCAAAGCCGTGGATCGAAGTAGAGTGCAGTCAGAAAAGAAAATCGGATGTCCTACCACAGGCGTTGACGGACGCGAGCACGACTCGTGCTCACAGGCTACTACTTCAGCCGTAATGAGTTCACTATCGATCAGGGAAGAGAGGCAAGCAAAGAGGAGATTGGAGTGCGCTTGATCAGGGGCAGCCATATCCTGAGCGGATGCCTGTGAGGATCGCCTATGGACGCGACGGCTTGATCGGCGACGTGTCGAATGAACCGCAGCCGGTACTGGGAAGAGTTTGGTCAGTTGGGAGGCGGGTGAAAGCGGTTTCTCAAAACTTTCGCTGTAGTCGTAGCCAGCAGCTTTAAGGCAGACAGCCAACAGAGTGCTCTCCATGTAGGCACGTACGTCAGAAACGCGCTCAACGATTCCATTGACAATCACCTGAAATTCATCAGGGATTAGGATGGGTCAGATGGAAGTGCATGCAGATGCCCTGTGTATAGCACCTACTTCAACCTTCTACCGAAATACTTATTTTAGGGTAATTTAACTAGGAATTTAATCAAATTTTTGGTCAGGAAAGACAACAGAAATAGGCTGAGGGCTTGGTTACATAAGGCTGCAAGGGGCCATAAATATAGGGTTAAGGTCAAGGGATTAAAGTACGACCAGCTGGAAAATAATTTCAGAAAACTAGTCAACCCTGGACGATAATTTCAGGTCGCATTCATACAGTAATTCACCAGTCTTTCTCAAAGATAATCAGTTTCATTTTATAACGGATGGATTCTGGGTAACGTTCTTATAGGGTGATGAATGCGAAAACATTCGGTTATGTTGACCGGACCTCAACATGTGTAATAACGTGAGAACCATTTTGGGAGTTGATCCACAGTGGTGTGGTTTCAACACTCCATGTTCGTGTTGATGTTGAGGTGAACATGTATGCGTCCAACTAACTAAACTAGGGTCCAAATAGTTACTAGCGGTACGGATATGTGAGAGATGAGTTTACTTGACACAACACCACTCATCCGGGTTCCGATTTTCCGATTCAATCATTTTTTCATTTGGGATCCAGGGCTATTCTGTCTTTCAATATTTATACACTAGTTTTTATGACAGAAAAATTCGAAATGATGATTTTCCAAAATTCCTGGTCAATTCTGTGTCGTAGAAATGAAGCTCCGAATTGGCCTAGGATCGTCATTTCGGTTCTTCAGGGTTGCGATCTGTAGTGAAATGAACATAGAACAACCATTCTGACAGACGTTCTCCAATAAGCTTGGATCTACTAGGCAGGTGTTTGGGCTTTCTCACGAGACACTGACAAGCAGTCCATTTGCATACGTAGGCGTTATGCTGACAACCGAGAAGGTTTCATGCAGGGAGTTGCAGCTGTCCAAACAACTAAATAGCGTTGGAGATCCGAGTTTTCGGTAAGTGGCGGAGGCTGAATTGTCTTAACGTCGTGACTCTCTAATAAAGAACATTTCCATAGTGCAAACGCAGTGATCGCAAACGGTAGCTATTAACTGCGTGCTGTGGTTGGCGTTTAGTATTGTATAAAGGCGGTTTCCTCCGGGTTAATGGACATTGAAAACATTGAAGCTGGAGGCGAATGGGTTCAAACTCAGTTGCATATGTCTTCTTAGCGAGCGCAGTGGTCGGCAAACAGGTCATTGAGTCTTTTCGTTCACTCACGGAGGACGCGATAGTTCAGTCCACGCGGAACGCCGTTAGTCAAAAGAAGAAATAGCAACTTTTCCATTAATTACAGCGAGGCTTGCGACGCATCAAATTCATTCTCCCTTCAAAACCTACCCCTGCAGTAATGGCAATACTTGATCGATTGGACTGAATATCCGCTTAGAAGCATTGATTATAAAAGACTTTCCCTGACCCTCCTACGTCGCACGTAGTGGACAAAAGCCCAAAGTTGTAGGCATCGTAGAGCGTGATAGGACTTTGCATGACTATTGTTCTTATACTGCTGCGTGAATCGACCACGATGAATGCCACTCAAGAACGCACCCATGCCGGGAGGAAGTGTGGGGGAGCGGGACATCCGACAGCTTGAGGATCTAACAGACAGAGTGTAGAGGAAGCGTTAAATTCAGTGAACAGACAGCAACACACGGTAACCTATCCTCGGCACAAACTATACTGGCGTACAGTTACGCACGTACTACGAGGTGCCAAAGCCTATTCACTTCAAATGCGAAAGTGGTGGTCACTGAGTGTTATGAAAGAAGACAAAGTTTCATAATTGCATGACAAGCTTGGACAGACCTCCAACAGGGCCCGCCGAAGACTTGACTCTGGTGCTCCAGTGCGACTCAAAAAGGCAGGACGTAACCGGGGGCATACCTGTTGCCAGCAGTTGCTTCGCGCGGCCCAAATCCCGCGATTTACAGAGTAAAATGCTCTCACCTGTCGAAAAATAACAACAGATAAAAGCACTTAACCAGAAATAGATGCGGCATTTTCAGACAAAACCCTGTGCTTTCCTACGTATGTTGGGGAATCAAGTGCATTAGGTTAGGATTTGCGCCACTAAAGAGTTATAATTGTCGGCTTGCGAGTACAGCCGACTCCAACATGTGGGTTAGCAGAAACGTGCAATTTTCGCATGATGCGACAGGGGCTGCGAAGAGGATACATCAGACTGTGAAGGTTGCCAAAGAAGCGAAACCAAAGAGCCTTCAAGTTAACCGTGTGGGATTGATCACCAAACCTAAAGTCCACAATGAAATCAATGTCACGAAGGGAAGTAGGCGCGAAGTATAATTCACCGAAATTAGATGGATTAGGAAGTATAGAAACTTTATTTTGTCGCGACTGAGGAATCTCCAGCGAATTCGACTGTAGATGAAGCAATTTCTGTAAAGCTGAAATGGACAAACAATTAAGAAAATTGCACAAATCCTAGGGACCAATCAAATGGTTCCTCAAATAACACAGATAAGATGTGCAGCTACCAAAATAGCTTATTTTTCACCACTAGCTGGCGAATTTTTAAGCCACGAGATGTTCCCAAAACTCTGGTAGCTAAAAAGTACGCCTGCTAGTTTTCCTAAGCTTGTAGCTTCAAAAATTCCAGGATTTTTGCTTGTTGGTAAAATTTGCTCTAATCCCACGACCGAAGGAGGCCTTGTTTAGTCTGGTGGCCACAAAGAGTGCAGCTTGCCTTGGTCTCTAAATGCTATCCTTAACTCCGGGGACTAGTAGAAACCTTGCTTAGAGGCTGAAAACAGGTCTCTCCTTTTCGCGCCTGCCAAATATACTACCATTAGTAAGAAAAAATATCTCTAGCATGAAATTTTAACTTGTCCGGACGAGCAAACATTGCTTTTTTTAAAAATTCGCAAAATCAAACGGCTTGTTAAGGTATTGTAGTAAATGCTCTAGCTTAACAAAGCAACTCGGATGGCCGCAAAAATGTACCATCTTTTTTTCACGATGTCAGCATAACCTGCGTCAATGTTTGTAATAAGCAAGTTTTTGACACCAAGTTATCCGATGTAAAAAGAAACCTTACAAATATCAGATAAGTATTCCTCAAGTGACCTGTCATAAAGTTTAAATTTTGGTATCTTTCTCGTGCATTCAGTTCCCGAAACAGCCCATAGATGTAGGAAAAGCCAACGAGCGGAAAAAATAACCATGTCGTATTCGCAAACCGAAGTGGAATCGACAGAGACACCTTGCCCTGTCGAAGCCTTCTAGTAATCCCACCTTAAATTCTGTACGTAAAAAGCGCAGGCAACTATTCTTCCTATGTCAGGCTTGCCTGAACTGTCGGGTACAAGCACCAGATTTGAAGGGAAAAGGACCATCCACGTTAGTCAATCATTCAATTAATCGGAGATGGCGAGGCTCGAAACCATGGAAATTCGCACCGACCTGCACACAATGCCTGATGTCATAACCAGAGCGAACTGTCTGAAGTCAAGATAAACTGTTTGTCGAAAACCAAATTAGATATGCCAATTTGCGGGGCTGGAATAGAAGCTTACGCTTAGCCTTGTCTGGTCGAAGTTAGCGTTACGCATAAGCGAGCAATACTACCCAGATCGAGAAAATTACACATGTTTACTGGAGGGCTTACGTTTCGGAGAGTGAAACGGATAACCTAAACGATACAACCGGCATGGCAGTGGCCTCAGCTGCCTTTTACCCCCAAATGCTGGGCACATGGATGGAGGAGGGAAAAATTGATACCCACGCATAAAATCAACACGCTGCGCCGGAGTAAGTAACGGAGAGAGTTACCAAGACGACGACAGTTCGACCGTCGTAGTCCGACGATGTCCACCGTATGCTCATTGGAAAGTTGAGCAGGGACGGTGACTTGCGCGTGATTTAGTTTAAAGTGATAGTAGACTTGCGCTGCATCTACCGCACTCTCTCCTCCTCCCCACCTGAGCCCGGTGTCAAGACAGAGTCAATAAAACCGGAGGCGGGAGAGGGACGCAGGTGGCTGGCGCGGCCGGGTCCCTAAGTCCTAGCCGCCCCTAGGCGTGCCACCCACACCTCTATGTTCGGCATTTTGTTATGGGAGCGCAACCCGAATAACGCATGCCATGCCCTAATGTGGCCCCCGTGTTGGTCCAACGCATCTACCACGTGGCCCGTTTAGGGGGCACACCAAGACACTGCGTCAGGAACAGCTGCATTCACCTACTATTGAACAGTTAACGGAGCATCATCCGAGACCGACCATGATATACTGATAAGACACAGCCCAGTTAGAGTTCAGACGGCCCTAAACAGAAAACATAACAATATGGAATGCCAACAACGGCTACCCCGCAGTAACTTCAACCTGTACGTTTACGGCCTCCTCGGGAGAATGGCAAACCCAGTGGTAACGCATGTCATACCAAAATGAAACAATGCTTAGCATTGACCCAGGAATGCGCAAAAGCTCAGCCTACCAAAAGAAACCACATGGAAGGTAGGAAGGCATATATAAACGTAAAACGATAAGTCAGGAGTGACGGGGGAAGCAGATGTTGAGGATTAGAGTCTGATCCCTAGGGCAATCAGTAAATTTGCTCGCGAATAGTCTACCAGTAGCAAGCTGGCGCGCGGGCAGAATGGGATCGAGCGAGATCCGGAGCACAACAGTGACGCGCTTACTTGACTGCTGTATATACCTCACTTCATAAGGCACATGGCGTACTGATAATCGGTAACGACAATAAAACAGCTGTCTGCGTATTACCTTTGCACCCTTAACGTGCTACCTACTGTAATAGGTCGCGAGTTCGAGCCTCGGATGCCGCAACACCAAGGATCGGGCATGGCTGGCTAATGACGGCTAATAAGCCCGAAATCGCCATTATATTCTTCCTTGTCTTTGTCGGTTATGTTATTTTTTCTATATCCCTAGCCGCTGTGCGGCTGCTGGCGGGGCTCGAGACAGAGCCCCAAAGCACAACGGGACGAGTGAGTCCTGTAACCAAAACAGTCCTGCATGCGGAACAGTAAAAAAATGTGAAAATTTTTGTAGGGAATCCAAGACAGATACTCTTGTAATTGCAAGGCCTTGCTAACGCTAGATGAAGGATTAAGGCCAGGCCAGTCCCTGTATCACGCTTCATTATGTCCAGTCGACCTGTAGTTGACTTGTTACGAGTGACAGCAGATAGAAGAGAGAAAGAACCTAAACCACTTCGAATCTAGCATCTGGTTTTTTCTCGCTACAAGAAATCTGACACGATTTTCAGCAGCTGTGGCTTAAAAGGCTGTCAACTAACAGGATTTCTCCTAGCTAGGCCTTATACGGGACTCAGGATCAGACTATGTGTGCTCCTTCTTAAGGCGAGCTTTATGGTGGCGTCTCCAGTTTATGTAGGATCAGAGGTTAAAAAAATCCGCTGTGTGGGCCTTTATGGACCCATAGTTCGACCGTCATAGACGGGAGGTTGACAGCTGCCTTACAGGGTAAGCTCAGAGATACCTGGTGTGTGAATTAGTTCATAGTGAAGCAGGCTTGAGTTGCGCTTACTCTCTCCCCCTCCTCCCCACCTACAGTGTAACAAATGACAAGGCGCAGTAAAGAGACTAGCGGTTAACAAGACGTTCCTAACACCCATACCATCAGGTCGCTTACTTCATGCGAGCCAAGCTCCAAAGAAAGAGGTTGACCTCAGATTACATACAGTAGATTGCCTAACTCATGAAACGTCTATACCAGAATTTGAGGTGGTAGCAGGGCAGACAGTTTAAGGTGTTAGTTCAGTTTGTTGTATTAAATTGATGCACAAAAAGCTGTAAAGGGCAGCTACTGTATTAGTCAGCGTCAGATGGCTCACTGCTGACTAAGACTGCCTTATCCCGTTAAGGTACAAAGTTCCAAGCCACGAACGTCGGTTCTTCATATAAGTTTAAAAGCGCAAAGGAAAAAAAAACAAGCACTAAATCCCGACTGGCTTTAACGCACTCTATGCGCTGATCAATATGGTAGGGATCCACACAAGTCAAGACGACATGACATGTTGAGACGGGGCAGAGTGGCTGAGGTGGAGTAAAGCAATCATACAAAGCGTATCACACATGAACTCAGGCCTCAAATATGCAAGAGATACCAGGTCACATTAATAGCCACTGTAGTCTGGCATTCACTTACAAGGAAGGCCGAGTAATCCAGTCAGTTGGCAGTTTACCATGCTACAAATGTTAGCAAAGCGGCTGAAATTCGAACGCCTAAGTGTGTTTATGGCCAAAAGATTACTGAAATTGGACGAAGAAAGGGAAATCAGTATCCGCCCGCCATGGATAATTTGCCTGGTCGAGCCCGTTGGTAGATTGGCGAGTAGACCGGATGCAGTGGCTGAAAATATGTAAAGCTGTCGTCTAGCGCACCGCAAACACATGCGACAAATAAAGCACGACTCACACGGACTCAGCACATGCATTGAGCCGTGGAGCATGGTTAATATGGGGATGTAGATGCTATACAAGTCTCTTGTACAGACAGTTCGACCGTGGCGTCTGACTATATCAACCGATCGCTTCATAGCAGACTGGAAGCAAGCGCGGCGACTGCGTGTGAATCCGATTATAGTGAGAGTAGACTTGCACTAGCATCTACTCGCACCCTCTCCCTGGCCCAAGCTGGATCCGCTGTCATGACCAAGGTAAGAAGACTGAAAAGAAAGAGACGCAGATGGCTGGTGTGGTCGGAGCCACCCTGGCTCGGGTCCCACAGCAGGAGTGGAATAGAGGCCACATTAAGAAAAATTCATTGCAGTCTGACTCTCAGTTTGCCAGTCGGCCACTTCACACAAACACACACTGAGCTGAGCCACGGCTCTTTGCGAACCGGAATTGTTTCAAGAGAGTCAGATTATTTCATATTGAGGAAAAATTCGCTGAGCCATCGACCTCACTCCCTATTCCCATTCCCAGGCCCCAGCCACCATCCGAGCCGGTTAGTGGGGAAGGGGGTCTCTTTACTATAAACCAACTGACGCGAAAAATCATCAATATGTCCTCGGGAAAGTGATGGTCCTCGTCAGTCGTGACAGGCGAACTATCACGAATATGCAATTGGATCTAGAATGGGACCCACAAATTACGCTTTCGGTGTCAATGCGCCTTGCGGCCAGCGCGGCCAGACATCTGCTGTAAAGTCAAGTAGTCAAGAGTTTGGCCGTGAAAGAGGAGAGTGCGGATGATCACACGTCTGGCGGGTAAAGTTCACGCCGGAACTGAGGGTAGAGGTCGCCACTAGAAGGCGTAAGTAGCCCGCTTACGGAAGGCCGTTTCTACAATCTCTCGCTCCTCGATTGTCAGACCTGAGGGCAGAAGAAGACGTGGTTTGAACAACAAAAGAACACATCGTACTGATGGCAAGCCTGAAATCCTAAATGTCTCCTCGAACAGCCCCATAAATGTCAGTATGAGAAGGTTATGGAAACCATTCGAAAAACGGTTTCCGGACAAGAATACCAGGGGATAGGGAGGAAATGAAAAACAAAGTTAATCGATGCAAAAAGATGAAGCATGATGGTGGCAAGATGGGATTTAGGAGAAGCTTCTTTCAGAGTGTAGGTGGTACAAAAATGTATGTATGGCAGCATGGACGTGCGAGCCCCAGTAGGACTGAATTAGTGGATCAAGTCCCACTGGTTATCAAGCGTATGTGTAAATGTGAGCTTGGCCTGTAAATTCACGGTCGCGAGCCGTTTGAATAGAAAAACACAAACGTGGGGTCTAAAACGCGGTGCGTGACTACAGATCAGGGAATTTATGCTCAAAAATAATTATTTCCAACGGAAACAAGCTGATAAGCGACAGAGATAGTTGAGGGGCAGGCGCATGACGTGCAATGGCTTACCTGCGTAGACGAAGTGTAGTCGCTAGGAAAGGAAGAAGCATGAAAATTTTTTATGCGGGTGTATTCTGGTATCTAGATGTTTATACCCGCCGAGTTTATATATATATGACAGGATCCGGACACGGAAGTCCGTGAGCGGACCGGAATCCTCAGCATCGACGCCATACTGAGGCAAGTGCGACTGTGATAGAGTGGCCACCCGGTGAGAATGGACGACGAGCGACTACCCAAACGACTTTTCTACGGAGATGTCGCTACGGATGCTCGCCAACAGGGTGGTCAAAAACGACGCTATAAGGACACTTTGAAGACGTCCTTGAAGCAAACTGCAAATCAACCCGGCGACGTGGGCGGACCTCGCCCAGGATAGACCGCATGGAGAAGATCAGTAAAGACTGGTTCAGCAATCTATGAGGCCAAACGTATCGCCACCGCCGAGGCCAAAAGAGCGGCACGAAAGTCACCAGCGCCCCGGACCAACACCGCCAATGCCCAGGCCCTTCCTACATGCCCGCACTGTCAACGAACCTTCGGCTCGAGAATCGGCCTGGTCGGACATCTTCGGACGCAATGCACAGACAATCCGGCAATTCCAACTTCTACGTCAAATTCTGCCAACCCCCTTCAGACTCCCACACCCACACTTCTGCATCAATTCCATTACTCTCACCATCATAGACACCACATCACAATACTCATAACTTGCTACCTCCACCAGCACCACCGCTGCCACCATCACCCCCTCAGCGATGGGGACTCTCTCTTAAACTGTCCTCATTACGACCGCACATTCTCCTCATGCATTAGCCTGGTCGGTCACTTGCGAATCCATCGTACAGAGACTGGTGAACCAGTGCCTAGAGCACCAACAAACTGCAGAGATCGCCACCTTCACTGGCCCTCGCGCATTCACTCATCGCATGGGCCTATTCGGTCACATGCGCATCCATGACAGCGGAATTAACCGCAATGCCGACAACACCGATACCCCATGCATTACCCTGCGCTTCTGCAATTCTTATCGCCACTGCCACCCCACTACGCTGAATAACATCCCCCCAGCCTCTACCGATTTCTCGTGCCCACACTGCACCCGCAACTTCAACTCAAGCATCAGCCTGGATGGTCACCTGCGAATCCATCGCACGGTAGGCCGGTGAACCAGCACCTGGGGCTTCAACATACAGTCGACGCACCCGACTTCACTGCCCCTCACTGCTCCCGCACATTTACACACCGAATGTGTCTATTAGGACACATGCGCCTCCACGACAACCTGCGGTAAACCACCGGAGGCTAAGCCACATCAGCGCACACCATCTACACTAATACATAGACAACACCCTCACAATCATCATAATGTATCTGATAAAATCACGGTGTCCTAGAAACCGTGGCTTGGATGGCTGCCAATCTGACGCTTACGCCAGACCACGCCATCGGCCCAGTGTATGTGCTGTGTGTGTCGAGGGGCTGACCAGTGGACTGGGAGTCAGACGGCGATGGCTCCTCCATATACCCTGAGTAAGTAAATCCTGGTGTGTGCGTTATGGGGGCCATATCGTTCTGTGGCGCGCGAAGACAGGCACGCCAACCTGTCAGCCATCACGTCCACTCCAACATCAGATAACTGACTGGCTCGGACAGTGGTCTGATTGTGGGGGTTGGGGAGAGAGTGAGGTCAACAGCTCAGCGCATTTTTCCTCACTATAAAACAATCTGACGCACTTGAAACTATCACGGTGCGCTAAAAGCCATGGCTTGGAAGGTTACCAACTGACGGGAACACTCGGACCGCGTGATCAGCCCAATGTGTGTTTTTCGTGTATTGGCTGACTGGCGGACTAAGAGTCAGGCTCAGGCTGCAATTTCTCTTTCTTAATGTGGCTTTTATGGCACTCCCACTCCGTGGGATCCGAGCCAGGTGTGGTGGTACACCTAGGGGCGGCTTCGGCCGTGCCAGCCACCTGCGCCATCTCCCATCTCCGGTTTTCTTGACTCTGTCATGACACCGGGCTCAGGTGGGGGCGGAGTAGAGAATGCGGTAGATGCAGCGCAAGTATATTATCACTTTAAACTAAATCATGCGCAAGGCACCGTCCCTGCACCACCCTTCCGTGAAGCATACGTTGGACCTCGTCGTAATCGATGGTCGAACTGATGTGGTGGAAACAGGAGTCTTACATACTTTCCTTCTTCTGGTAATCAGCATGGGCATCTGTATATTAGACTGGAGACAGTCGAGCAAGGTGAACAAAGAGGAAGTGTACTGTGAACACACGGCTCGAGAAATCTGTGTTCCAAATAACCCCGTTAAAATTGGCCTCACATAAAGGAGGATAATTCAAGTAGGACAATCGAAAGTAAGCATATATTCTGTAGAATTTCACTAGCAGGAGTTCCTTATCTATGTCAACATTTTAAATGGTGCACAGAAGGCACAGCTAGAGGTGGCATGCAAAACCATAATATATGCTTAAAACTTATTTCACGCATATAAAAGCAACAGCAATCAATCAACCAACCGGCATGATGAAAGGCACATCCAAAACGGATACAGCAGGCCAGCGCCGAGTCCAGGCCAGTAGGACAGTGCCTCAGTCGGTCCAGGCATTCTGTGAGACCGGTCTCGTCCAAATGAGTCGCCAGAATAAAGCCGGGATCCGATGTTAGTCTTGCTGTGGGCCGAGTACAATCAGAAGTTTGACCCTTTTGCGTGAGAAAGGGTCCCGCAAGACGGAAAACCTAGCATTTCGTCGAGGATGTTTAAAAATAACAAGGTGTAATCCCTATAATACCAAACAAAACCGAACTGACTCCTGATTACAAATTGCAGAAAGGAAAGTGATATTCTCGAAGATACAATGAAAGGTTTGGTTTTTGTTTACTTTTTACCGTTGAAGGTTGAGAAAGCTACGTGTAAAACAGAACTATCGACGAGGAAAACGAAAACTTCAATAACTAGTACTACCTTTCTTTCCGTCACATGCGAATACAAACCCAATCCAAGAACCCAGTGGCCTTACATTTCGAGTCCAATTAGTTAGATAACGAGTATTAAAGTAGATAATCTCTAACCCAACTACGGATACACATTGTATCGGGATAAAGTAAACGTTTGAATTAATTGACAACCAATCCGACGTGTAGCAATCGTTCATGAAGACGAGTATCAGATAAAGTAATTGATTGATGTTGGAATTGAGATTGGAATCAATTCGTGGAGAAAAGAGGCTAATCACAAAGAGCTAGAGCTTGGGATCACGGGAGAACTGACGGGGAGATAATGGATAGTAATTATTACCTAACACATCATTTCAGTAGGATATATGTCACTGTCCTCATTCTTAAATGCGTGCTTTAAAATGGAAATTTTTGGCACGCAAAACCACAACCTCGAGGAACTGCAGAATTTTTGAGTCGTTATATGAATTCCGCGTGATATTCGGTAACCATTTTTCAATATTATCTGCATCTCACCACACATAACGAGAGTACGTACGCAACTTAAAAAAATTGAACAGATAGCAATTAATTTGCCATCAAAAATCATCGGAATGTTTGCCGAAAATTAAAAAGAATTTTGAGCAAGACAAAATATAAGCCTATCGATGGAAAGACATTTCGAAATGTAAACACAAAAGAGCACGGAAACAAGCGGCTATCACTTGCCTCTCTTGCCATTGAATCAGCTAGTTGCTCGCACCACTGTTTTGTGGGACAAAAAACAAGGGCTGCGTAGCCAGAAATAAGGGTGTCCAGGCAGAGGCTTAGAATTCCATCATTTTCAGAGTCTATCGAGCGAATTGCGGCAGCTGCAGGCGAAGAAAACAGTCCGGATTCCGAGAATGAGATGGGCTCCAAAAACCCTGTTATTCACGAAAGACAACGAGATAAAGTGGTGACCGCCGCTTTAAAAAGCTAGACTGAATTAAAAGCTGGGGAGAAAAAAATATCCGACAGGGAGTTAATTGTCACTTTTTCAGGTCATTGAGCGTTTCACTAATGTGCACCTTATCCGCAGCTCCAAAACTACTTTTATGTTTGGCTACTGCCCAGTCGGAAACTATGTAAATATGCCAACTGAAAATATATTCATCTACCTCCTAATCTAGTTCATGCAATTTTTGTAAGGTTTGAAGTTTTGGTTTTGAACAGAAATAAGCACAGTCTTACTTTCTGGATCAAAAGGCTGTACTTATAGACTAGCTCACAAAAACTTTTTCTGATATGTTTACTCTTTTCAATAGAAATAAATTCACGTTACCGGCGCTCACTGGTCTGCTCTGATGGAAGGGGCCGGTTTTTGGACGTTTTGCTGTGTTCTGGAAATTCTGCCTACAGCCCTAACAGGCGTTGCAGCGATGAAAGAATGATAATCAATTACTTTCTATGAACACAGACTATACTGGAATTTTCATGTGTGGTTTCTTTGCTGCCATGGACCGCAAATAGCCAAACCGCAACCCTTCGTACTCAGTTAGTTAGTAAGTTTCATGGGCAGTGAGTCCATGGGTGGCTGATAATGGAATGGTCTCAACTGAGGACCAAAATATACAAGTTTTTGAGCCCAAAACCCAAAATATAACAGGCCATTAAATAATAAGTTCTTGAGATACGACCTAAAAAACAGTTAACAGTAAGATGAAAACGAAGCCTAACGAAATAGCAAGCTCTGACCATCAAATAAGGCTTAATCTGCTGCCATCGTCCTACGGATTAAGGCCACATATACGTAAGGCTGGACCGGAAACTTGGTCATACTATATTCCTGCGAATCTCATGGCTTAAATCAGAAACAAGAGAAAAACGAAAATAAACTTCACATGCGTAGAGATCAAGCTGCAGCGATTGAGATAAGTTTCTGTTAGTCATCGTTTGTCGACGGTGTCGTATCAAATGGAATTTTTATGTTTCAAGCGCACGTCTGATAGATGCAAGGCCGAGAAAATTAGAATGGTTGAATGACTTAATCGCAAATTGGAAAAAATTGTCCAAAGCCCTCAGTTGAGGAGTCTAATGAGACAACATTCTATGGATTTTTGACCTGACCTAGCTACTGATAACATTCTTAATTACCATCAATATAGCAGTTTTCTTTAAGTTGACGCAGGAACCTGTCGAAACGGCCATAAATAAGACCACCAGCAAATGTAATAAATAATCACCAGAAACTGGAAAAACTCATGTTTAGGTTTACCAAGAATACTTAGTGAGGACATACTAACAGAATCACACAATAAAAGCCTTAATGGAAAATTTTTGGACATAACGAACCCGTCATAGTCACTGAATACGGACAGTTTTCGACAACTTACCTTCAGAATCACATTGTACCTTAAACACAAAATAAAGGCTGGTCGAGTAACCACAAAATTATGTCCTTGTGCTGCCGTCCACATTAGGGTGGAGGCCTAGCTCCTTATGCACATGACAGTTTTAGCCATGACTGATTTATCTGGGATTCATGCCGTACTTAAAATGCCAAAAAATCGACCATATATCTTGAAATAACTCAGTGAGCAAAAGTAAAATTGGAGTTCGGCCATATATTGCGTTCAGTCTGTAGCTAAGTTAGTACAGTGCTCTAGGGTGGAAGCAGATATTTGCATTGGAAAATATGAACGCATACATTCAATTTTGATAGAACATAGAGTGAATGTTTGTCCAAAAGCCATACAATTATAGTTAGGGGTCAGACTCACTCCTTACGCTGATTGGATGCAACCGGGCTTTCTTCTGTCCGAATCCTGTAGACTTGATCAATGGATTTGGTCGAATCCCCTGACGAATACCAACTCGGTTAATGGGGTGGGACGAAATTCTGTCGTATACATGGCTGCTTGTAACCACTCGGCCAGAAGTGGGAGATTCGATAGAGTAGCACTCATCCCGACGATCTGGATAGTAGTTATGTCTCTATTTTTGTCCTGAGATGCGGATGATGGAGATCTGATAGATTCAATTTCCGAAGCGTGTCGATGTCTCATGCGAGTATGAAGAAGGATTTTGGTGAGAAGTAATTCCAGCAAATATCCTCTATGCGGATCGCTTATCAGGTGTAATTCGTCAACAACAATAAGACCTTTTAGGACAAAAGAAAAAAATTCAGTCGGTAAATGCCGAAACTGGAGTTTTTAATTTGTAGTCTATTGTGCTCGCCAATTGCACTAATGCTACTGATTATGCCACGGATAAGAATCCTAAAACCAATTAGAAAGACAAGAACACGCCAACGTCTGTGCATGATAAAGTGAAAATGGGCTAAAACAAGCCGCACTTGGGAAATTTTCGATCTCAACAATTGAATAGTCGAAGATTTTAATTCCAGTCCAAGTCAGCGCACGTTCAGGCTTAGTTCTTATTTTTATCAAGTAACCCCACTACGGACATTTATTTACAAGTTCAAATTTAAAAGACAGATACGATGACAGCAAAGCACTCACCAAGGTCAGAAAGCCGATCTTCCTCAATTAACCTATTAATCAAACTGTTCGCTTTTTCAATAGTGCAAACTGCCAGATGGACGGTTGCCAGGCCACCAACGGGACTAAGTCCGCCCATGAATCCACCTACACGAAGGCCGACACCACTGAAGAGTTTCTGAAATTAAATATTTTTAAATCAAATCCTGCAATTAAAAACAGGAAATTTAATATACCTACCAAACACCAAATAACTCATCAAATAATGTAAGGGCGGGTAGTCTTAGAGCCTCCCCGTTAAGAGACAAGCAATTTAAAGAAACAGTATGGACAGGTTTGGAAGGTTTGACCAATTTATTGTCCTTATAAATATAATAAGGACTGCCATGCCAGTTGCCAAAACAGTGAAAATTACAAATAGCAAGTCAGCTAACATCAATAAAACATTGTGATAAGTAATATTAGAAACCTAATGTGCTTGGGAGTCAGAAAATGGCATAGGTATATGGTCTTCGGATTGCAATGGCATGTTAACGTTGACTAGTCGGTAAGTGAGAGGGGATGAGTGATCGTTAATTTCGTTTTAACACTGTAAATGAAACGCCAGGTGGCCTTAAAGATACTAAATTTTGTTTAAAAATTCGTTTTAAAAGCGATAACATACCTGGATGTATGTCACTTTTTCTCTAGAGACGGATACATAGGGAAGGATAAAAGAGCCTTCTTTGTTTGTAGAAAGGATGCGCTTAAGATTATGATTTCAGCGACAAGAGTCTTTCCTGCACTTGTTGGGGCAGAATAGACAAGATTGCGGTTGCCCTCTAAAAATTATACGACATTATTGACAGTCTACCTAGGACGCCGGGTAGTCGTAGACAATCCGCCTGCCACTGAAATATTTGATTAATTCCCAAATCATGGTAAGTGTCAAACACTTCTTTAGGGACGCAGAGACCTTTGCATGATATTTCAACATCGATACAGCGCATAAATTCATGCAAAAATATAATGGAAGGGAGGGAAACCCGATGCTCAAGTCGACGTCACGACCTTGATTACAATGTTAGCGGGTATGTCGCCACTTAAAAGTTAACGCGCGGTCCAAGTCAATGATGTAGAATTTAATAATCTCTATTTTGTTTATTAAAGATCTCGTGCCGAGTGTGCATGAGCGATCTGAAAAGAATTTGAGCTATTCAAAACATTTAAGCTAATCACCAGTGGGCTTTGTTGGAGGCTGAAAAGGAATAGGATAGAAGATAATAAGTAGAAGCTTAAAATATTTCCACGAGTGAAACCAACCTAGAAATGATCACACATAAAGCATATACCGAAGCCATTAGAGTGGGTGGTAACAATATAAAAACCACAAAATGGATTTTTACCAAGACGTTTATACGTCTTTTGGCCTCTAGCCTATCCTTGCTCGAGGTAAGCTACCCGGTAGTTGGACAGTCATTTTGTAGTCAGGTTTTCTATGGTTTTCGGCAAGCCGAAGCCAATGGATGATTTTTGAATGATTTAATTGATGAATTGAAGACATTTTGGGAGTTAGCCTACGGGTATCTAAACTGGGGAAATAATGTAAGTGACATGTGACCTCTCCAGCTCAGCTCCACTATGTCCGGAGGGTTTGAAAGCCCCAATGGACACTATGGATGCAAAAGGTAAGTCGTGTGGTGAAGTTAATGACTCTAGGGTGCTGTCATGTTGGCATTTCAATTGCTAACCCGCATGACTTTTCCCCGTGTATAATAATAATAATACATAAAATCGTTGTATTTAATGCCGGTTTACAGGCATTGTCAGATGAAATATTCAGTGGGTGGAGGCTGGCGGTGAAAAGAAACTCTGAATATGTATCAATGTTGTCCAGAGTTCGTGATGCAGTGGAGGTAAGAAGGAGAACTCATCGTGGACAACGAGGTTCAGAAACGAAGAGTGGAGAATAGAGATCACAGATCATTATCGAGATGCAATCTTGCTGACTGCATGAGTCCACCACCAAAGAGGTGAAACTATCTGAGACCGCCTCGATCATCAACTGAACCTGGAGACCATCGTCAGGGAGTTTGCAAAATCGGAGAAGTATCAGGGGTTTGATCAAGAGTTGGCAATGCTGGTTTAAAAGGGGGACGAAAAAGTGAATGCAAGATTGACTCTGCAGTGGATGATGGAAATATAATTAGAGGCCAATATAATATCAAGGGAGCTGCCTCAAATACCAGGAGGACCCTTTTTCAAAAATCTAAAAGAGTTGCGAGTTATGGAAGGAAACAAACAATAATGACTTTATATTTTCCGCAGTTAAATGTCTGCGTAATTTTGTTTTGAAAATATCGAATATAGATGATAACCTAATTTCCATTGGAAGATTATTCCAGATAGAAAGCATATTTGGAGGCAATAAACTGAGAACGATTATTTGTGGACTTTAGGGGTGGTGAAATGATCATGGAGGAATAACAAGTGGCATAAGGGTCGATCTACCGGGCTAGGCGTTAATTCGTAGGAGATTTGAGGTTAGAGTTAACGCAGAGAGCAGGAGCTAGGGGCAGCTTCGAGTCTTCTAGCAAAAATTAATGTTTTTCTAACTGGCATCTATCCGTGTAAGAGATACGGTATCCAGGAAGAGAAATAGACTTCGAGAAAAACCATTTAAGCTTTTTCCATCTGACTGTGGTCAGAGGCGTTCATCAACCCAAAGAGGGCACAGCAGTATTCTAGGATACAGAAAACAAAACATGCGGTCAGGTTTAACTTATTTACCAGAGAGGAAAAAATGTAGTGTGATATAAAGATAAATAGGTTTTATTGATTTGGACTGCTTGGGTGCCGTCAAATCCTTAGAACACAGGAAAAACCTAAAAACACTCCTCTTTTCATTAACCACTTTTGCTATGGTATGTTTTGCTTAAAAAGCAGTGTTCAGAATTGAAGAGTTTGTTTTAAGTACATAAACCTGTTTTTCCAAGGTTTAGAATTAACTAAATTTAAAGTAAAAACAGTCTATACAGTATGGGGATGGATGTATCAAGGTAAGAATGGTTAGAGTCAAAGACTAGTCTTTTATTGACGTTTGATAGTATTCATTTTAACAGAGGAAGAAACGTCTGCGGTCGATTCGAAGGAAAGGTACTTCCAATCAGATTCAAGCGCAGTCGATCACGGTGTGGGGTTTAACGACCACAGTTCCGACAGAATTATTTGAATGAACTGGGAACACTTTTCGCGTGGATCCCGGATGGGAATGGTGTGATCGATGGTCTGTGAAGGATGGCCGGTGTTCCTTCTTTCCCTACCCTGGCATCTCCCCTCGTTACCGCCGTCGTACCATATCGAAAAGTCCCTGACCGTCAGCATCTCCACGACCCTCACCCGCATTTGTGAACAGCACTGCACTCCCCCACCGGTATCTAACTGATCATTCGTGACCACCTCCCTCCAAGCGGATCGAATGTATAAGTCCCCAATATTCGCTTGTATCTTTTATTTTCTCTTACTATCTACAATTTATTACTGTTAACATAGATACCTTGCGTTATAAGCTTATTCTCTCCTGCTAGCTATCTATACATGTATTGCATGATGATGAGGTGTGTAACACGATTCTGCTGGCGTTATATGACTACAGATTATCCTAGTGATGCTCCACTCCCACAGGTGTGTCTATACGTGACATTCCTCGGGCACTACAGGGTGTAACGAACCACAGTTCCGACAGAATTGTTTGAATGGGCTGGGAGCACCTTTTCGCGCGGATACCACATAGAAATGGAGTGCTGGAATGTCAGTGAAGATGCCGGTGCCTCCTTTCACTCTCGAACGCTGACCCCCGTCCCTACGAATACCGTCACCACATATCGTATCGTTATCCTCCGTTCAATGTCGGCATCCCTCGTCCCGACCCTGCAGTTGCCCACAGCGTTGCACTCCCCACCGGTTATCCAAAAGACATGACATAATTCTCCCCACTTCAAAAGGAACATCGTTCATTTTACGTTTCCTTCGTTATTTTCTATTGTGCCCTTTCAATCTTTATATCCTTCTTACTAGTAGAATCCATTTCCAACATTTCTGCAGTTCCTTCTAATGACTGTTGCGTTTGAGTGATCGGCACGGTGCTTAGAGACCCTGTTCAATAAGTGCATAGTATAATAACGACTACACGTGTAGTACTCGCCCATGTGTGTGCAAACCTCGAAGTCCTCGGCTGCTACAGGTGTCTGCCGATTAATTAGATTTAGGTGACTGATTGCTTAAAAAAGGTGAAAAAATATTAGGAGCAGGAAGATTTTTACGGTAAGAAACTTTCAGTGCAGTCCTACAGTCTTCATATTTGTATTATATAACATAATGTTGATTATGTTTAATCTAGATGTATGAAATAGCTAGTACTATTCATACCTTAAATCTATATCAAAACCTAGGCGTGCGGCTCGTTGCGCATTCGAATTACGTAGAGCATAATTGATTTTAAAAACGGAATAAATATACTACTCACAGACTGAGATAAAAAAATAATAAGTTTTGCGAGTTAGTTTTAAAGTAAATTGTTTAACAATCATAAAATTATATATAAAAATAAAGACGCTATCCAAAAACATTTGAAAATGTAAAATTATCATAAATGTTTTAATAAGTTTTAACAATAAAATAAAGCTGCTTTTTAGATAATGGGTATATAAATCATTAAATTGAGAGCCCTTGCGCATAGCCAGAGAATAGGTATTTATGAGTCTTTTAGGTCACTAACCACCAGCTATAGCTTGCCCATTACCAGATGGTGTACTAGCTGATTAAATTCTTCACCTCTATGTGCACTGCAGGTCGTCGTAAGAGGTTCATAAAAGGCCGTCAAATAGCTACTCGTGGGCGTTTCTGGCCTGAAATGGCTATAGCAAAGAAATATGGAAGAGACGAGGGTCATTCAGAGCAGAATGCCACAGAAGTAAGCCACTCATTGACGTAATCGCCAATGTTTTGGAAGTACAATTAAGGTCTTAAATGTTTTCACTATATTGACCTGCGTCTGTATCTTATAGCAACCTAAGGAGCCGGCTCCGAATATTCACACAATAAATCACTTTTTACCGAGAAAACTTATTTGACTTCAGCGAACATATATGATCGGTGTACGTCCAGTCCTAATTGAATGTGTGCATATATGATAGGCAGAAATACACTACCGACTAAGGTAAAAGTGACTGGAAGGATAACTTATGGCTTGTTTGCCCTCATCAGATAGCTATAATCAACTCTTGGTGTTGCAACACCCAAGGCTTCAACGCACCCTGTTGGTGGAAGTTCGAGTGGAAACGATCAGGTTTATTTAGAGTGGTATGGGGGTGCTCAACGATCGCCTACTGGGAAAAAATATAACCCGAGCACCTTCAGCAACTCTTTACAGGCTAGTACATTATATATGTACATCTGTACATCTGCATGTCCCATTATGCCCCATATATACATTTCCATCCTTAATTATCTATAACGATCATATCCCTACGAGCACCAGCCCCGCCTGGCCCCCTTACTAGAAAAATTGCGCAGCGGGACCCCACGATTTTCTCGCATTAGCAGCCCCTTTTCCTTTATATCGAACGTCCACTGACCATAGCCTTCCCCATCATAATCGGCCATTTCTGATATACCCCTCATTATTTTTCTATTAACAGCCCAATTTTATACAATTAATATGGCTTCCGTTTGGATCCATTCAAGCCACTCCTGCGATCTACCCACTAACTCATTAAATATGATATGTGAAGGTGCCCTTTGAAAAGTAGTTTATTATAAAAATTTAATAACACGGTACATGCGCAGCATAAATTGGTCATGTTTTGTCCACGTGGCTGCTGTTATCTGGTCGTGATTCCTAAAATGAAGACATTTGTTGGTTAACATGGTTAACATTATGAAAAGAGTTATAAATCAGGATTAACAAAAATATTACTTAATTAATAACGTATAAACCTGAAATGCATTAAGTGTAAATACATTGAGATAATTACCTAGTCATCGGACGCAGACATTGTTGCGCAATGTAGACCAGTGGTTTGACATTCGGGAAGCTGAATAAATATGCTGGATTAATTCAATTGAGAAGTTTTACCTTCTCAGTTTCCTCCCGGCTTTTTGATCTCCCACCGCATCTGTCTCTGGCCCCATTGAACCAGTCAACTGCTGTTCTGCGAATAACTTTCGCAGGACGCTTATTGAAGGTGGTATTACACCTAAGGGCTTCTGCAGACGTCCGGGAATCGTTATGTCCTATCAGTAAACAGTGTATATAGGGGCAGACAATAAATAACCGCTTGTCACTGGATCCACCCCAGCAAACGTTGAGGCACAGGGTGGTCCAATAATAGATTTTAAGAAATTGTGGATGAACTCTTTTTCATTTCTTCTCCCTTCAATACACAGCCTTTCTATCTACATATCACGAATAACGTTAAATAAATAAATATATCCAAACCGCCTCATTGGCATAGTCAGGTGTCGTACTCATTCCTTAAATGAACTCATTGTAGGCATCCTCTGTGCATAGGGGTCGACGGCAGATGGACTAGCTAGCTTTGGTGTGGACAGCCGCCGCCCGCACTTCCTTCAGTATTTCGTTCAAGACAGTTGTTTGTTGTTCCATATTGCGAAAAAGTTGATCAGCAATTTAATTGACTTTTTTTCAAGTTGATTGGTTACGGCGTTCCAAAAAGTTTTGCCGAAGAGAATCTAGTTCATGTCGTAAATCATTGTTTGCCGTTGAGCGGACATCTACAAGTTGGTGAGGTATCAGTCTGAGGTACAGATTAGTAACAAATGCTTACTGATAAGTTGACGGCTGGGTAGGTCGTGTGGGTCTTCTCCGAGGCATGGATGGGCCCGGTAAATTTTTATTATTCCTTTGCCTAAAATAATATTTTAAAAGGTCCTAACTGCAATATCGCTGTTGCCGCCGGCTGGCCAGCTGGTCTCCGTTCTGGCTCTATTGGCCGGCGAGTGAAATCGTCCTCATCTTCCGACGCCTAAGTGATTTGACGTGGATTTCTATATGGACAGATGAATAGCATTTTAAACTTAATTCCTTCTGTAGCCTCTGCCTAGTACAGTTGGCTCGGAGCTGGAGAGGTCATCCATCTCTTCAATCTTTTTTTCCAACTATTGTGCCTTTTCGAGGGTCAAGTTTTTTTAAGGACCCTCACTGCGTACACTTTGGTGTTAGCAGGTGGCAACAGGTTAAGCTGCAATAGGTATTCACGCTGCTTTGGGATTTTGGGCCACATGAGGCAGTTCTCATTCACGAACCAAGCTTTGGCCACAGCGGCCGCCATTTTGTCATTGATAAATTAACTGACGCAGTACATCTACATACATCACACGTGAGTTACAAGCAAATCATAATGCATTAAAATTTTATTCAAACGTGTTTACGGAAAACTTTGAAAAATACGAGTGAAAAAAACGTTTGAAAAAGTTATTGTTTTTGAAATGTGGGACACAAGGGATTTATAATAAAGTGATCGTTAATGTTAAAAGCGAAATATTTACATATAATATCAGATAGGGTTGCAGTCTAAGGCATTTTTGCCAAATTTGAGACTTTAAACATGAAAAGGCTAGAAGAAGAAATCGATGTTGCAAAAACGTCAGTGCAGTCAACAAACGGACGGTAATGTATTCCATTAGAGGAAACAGATGTCAGAACGCATGGTATGTCACCGACCAGTACCACGTTGTCCAGCGCTTCCATCGACAGCACATAACCATTGTGGAAGATGACAGGGGAGCTGCGGGGTAGCTGTAAATATAGTGGTACAACCTCATCATCGTCCAACAGCATGGGGCATGATGGCAAATCAGACATACGTCTTTCTGAAAATTACCTGTACACTTGTGCGCCGACGTTTTTTGACCCATTTTATCGAATTACGAATGATTTGTAAAAAAGACTCAAAAGGAAATACAGAAAAATTATCCAACACTCCAAACCGACTCAAATTTTTATATAGGTAAACCAAATAATGAATATAATATTCAATCTCCGCATGAATATACAATATGGCGAAATCGGAAACAAAGCTATTTAACAAAAGGCGGGCAAAATCAAACCAGGTCTTATGTAAAATAGGTTGACAAAAATATATACTGCAACAAAAAACTGCAAAAAATTCATAAAACGGTCATTGTCAAGATAGGGTTTCAAAACAACAGGGTCTACGCACAGCAAAAATTAACGAAATTTAGCAGCCTTTAAAAACTCGAGAAAATCGAATGTTATACACTTGCGGGAAAATTCCATCGACAAGCACTGGCTGCATGTTTTGATGAGGTCATTAATTGCTGGAGAAAACCGCTTCGCACCCAATCTCCACTGATGAAGTACCTTCCGCATTACACCCCAGCACACAAGGTGCATGAAGTCTATTGGGAAGCTACTAAACATGTCAATAGGTAACTTCTCGGAAAGGCGATATGCCTCTGTGGTAGAGTCCCTGCTTTCGTGAGCGAAAAGAACGGTCGTCGCGAAGATGCCCGCTATACACAGGGGAAAGTCATGCGGTTAGCAATTGAAATGCCAATATGACAGCACCTAGAGTTTTTTCATTACCTTCACCAAACGACTTACCTGTTGCATCAATATTGTCCATTGGGGGCTTTCACCTGCCGGAAATATGAGCGAGCTGGAGAGTCACATGTCACTTTCATTATTTTCCCAGTTTGGGGAACCCGTAGGCCAACTCCCAAAATGTCTTTCAATTCATCAATTCAATCATTCAAAAAAATCATCTATTGGCTCCAGCTCGCCGAAAGCCTTTGACAAGGTACCACACAGACGTCTTCTGGTGAAACTGGAAGCCCTCGGCATCTGGTCTCCTCTCCTTGACTTCATTGGTTCCTACTTGTCTAACCGCAGCCAGAAGGTCTTAGTAGGTAATAGCTACTTGACGCCTCAGCCGATCACGAGTGGCGTTTTTCAAGGCACGGTTCTAGGTCCCCTTCTCTTCATTCTGTACATAAACTTAATTTCAACTTTACTCACAAATTCACAAAATTTCGTTAACGCTGACGATCTCAAGTGTATTTATTCATTTTCTAAAGACTGCCAATAGTTGCGTTGATAAAATAAACACTGATCTACTTATTCTCTCACGTTGGAGCTGTAGTTGGCAGAATGGGTTTTCTTCACCCAAGAGTAGTTTCATGTATTTTGGCCCCGCCAAGCTTCCTAAGGCCCTAGTATTTCAAAATAGTACACTTTAAGAAGGATTAACCATAAGAGACTTAGGTCTAAGTTACAGGAATAAGCTAGCATTATCACCTCATGCAGATTGAATTTTTACAAAGGCTGCACAAATTTGTGTTTTTATATTTAAAATAAAATTCAAACGATATCTGTTAAATAATACCACTTATCTATTTTTGAATAAGATAGGAAATTTTTCAACTCATTTCATAGAATTCGGGCCGAAATGGCTCTGATAATGCCATCTTCGGGAATCCCGCGTTTTAGAACGTGACGGTTACTATCGGCGATAGCTACTTCAATTCTGTGTCCTCCCGATGAGCTGCCGTAATGTTAAGCAAATCCGATCGTACTTTGCGATAGCCGTTTCAGGCCAGAAACTCCAAACGAGTAGCTATTTGACGGCCTTTTATGAAACTCTTACGACGACCTGCAGTGCACATAGAGGTGAAGAATTTAATCATCTGGTACACCATCTGGTAATGGGCAAGCTATAGCTGGTGGTTAGTGACCTAAAAGACTCATAAATACCTATTCTCTGGCTATGCGCAAGGGCTCTCAATTTAATGATTTATATACCCATTAACTAAAAAGCAGCTTTTTGCTATTGTTAAAACTTATTAAAACATTTATGATGATTTTACATTTTCAAATGTTTTTGGATAGCGTCTTCATTTTTATATATAATTTTATGATTGTTAAACAATTTACTTTAAAACTAACTTGCGAAACTTATTATTTTTATCTTATTCTGTTAGTAGTATATTTATTCCGTTTTTAACATCAATTATGCTCTACGTTATTCGAATGCGCAACGAGCCGCACGTTTAGGTATTGATATAGCTTTATGAAACCGATGGTACTAGCTGTTTCATGCATCTAGATCAAACATAATCAACATCATGTTATATAATACAAATATGAAGACTGTAGGACGGCATTTAAAGTTTCTTACCGTTAAAATCTTCCTGCTCCTAATCTTTTTTCACCTTTTTTTTAGCAATCAGTCACCTAAGTCTTATTAGTCGGCAGACACCTGAAGCAGCCGAGGACTTAGAGGTTTGCACACACATGGGCGATTAACACACCTTTAGTCGTTTTTAGACGATGCACGTATTGAACAGGGTCTCTAAGCACCATACCGATCACTCAAACGCAACAGTCATTAGAAGGAACTGCAGAAATGTTGGAAATGGATTCTACTAGTAAGAAGGATATAAAGGTATGAAAGGGCACAATAGAAAAAAAAGAAGGGGACGTTACATGAAGCGATGTCCCTTTTGAAGTGAAAGGAATTTTGTCACGTCTGTTGGATAACCGGTGAGGAGTGCAACGCTGTGGGCAACTGCAGGGTCGGGACGAGCGGATGCTGACATTGAACGGAAGATAACGATACGAAATGGGTGACGATAATCATGGGGACGGGGGTCAGCGTTCGAGAGTGAAAGGGGGCACCGGTATTTTCACTGACATTCTACCACTTCATTTCCATCCGGGATCCGTGCGAAAAGTGCTCCCAGCTTATTCAAACAATTCTGTCGGAACTGTGATTCGTTTCACCCTGTAGTGCCCGAGAATGTCAAAGATAGCACACCTGTGGAGTATATCACTAGGATAATCTGTAGTCATATAACGTCAGCAGAATCGTTACACACTTCATCATGCACACATGTATAGATAGCAGGAGAGAATAAGTTTATAACGCAAGGTATCTATGTTAACAGTAATAAATTGTAGATAGTAAAAGAGAAATAAAAAGATACAAGCGAATATTGGGGACTTATACATTCGATCCGCTTGGAGTGGGAGGTGGTCACGAATGATCAGTTAGATACCGGTGGGGAGTGCAGTGCTGTTCACAAATGCGGGTGAGGGTCGTGGAGATGCTGACGGTCAGGGACTTTCGATATGGTACGACGGCGGTAACGAGGGGAGATGTCAGGGGTAGGGAAAGAAGGAACACCGGCCATCCTCACAGACCATCGATCACACCATTCCCATCCGGGATCCACGCGAAAAGTGTTCCCAGTTCATTCAAATAATTCTGTCGGAACTGTGGTTCGTTACAACCCCACACCGTGATCGACTGCGCTTGAATCTGATTGGAAGTACCTTTCCCTTCGAATCGACCGCAGACGTTTCTTCCTCTGTTAAATGAATACTATCAAACGTCAATAAAAGACTAGTCTTGACTCTAACCATTCTTACCTTGATACATCCATCCCCATACTGTATAGATGTTTTTACTTTAAATTTAGTCAATTCTAACCTTGGAAAACAGGTTTATGTACTTAAAACAAACTCTTCAATTCGAACACTGCTTTTTAAGCAAAAAAACATACCATAGCAAAAGTGGTTAATGAAAAGAGGAGTTTTTTAGGTTTTTTCCTCTGTTCTAAGGATTTGACGGCACCCAAGCAGTGCCAAATCAATAAACCTATTTATCTTTATATCACACAATTTTTTCCTTCTGGTAAATAAGTTAAACCTGACCGGCATGTTTGTTTTTCGTATCCTAGAATACTGCTGTGCCCTCTTTGGGCTGATGAACGCCTCTGACCACAGTCAGATGGAAAAAGTTTAAATGGTTTTTCTCGAAGTCTATTTTCTCTTCCTGGATACCGTATCTCTTACACGGATAGATGCCAGTTAGAAAACATTAATTTTTTTGGGTTAGAAGACTCGAAGCTGGTCTCTGCTTCCTGTTTCGCGTTAACTCTAACCCAAATCTCCCACGAATTAACGCTCTAGCTCCGGTAGATCGACCTTATGCCACTTGTTATTCCTCCATGATCATTTCACCACCCCTAAAGTCCACAAATAATCGTTCTCAGTTTATTGCCTCCAAATATGCTTTCATCTGGAATAATCTTCCAATGGAAATTAGGTTATCATCTATATTCGATATTTTCAAAACAAAATTACGCAGACATTTAACTGCGGAAAATATAAAGTCATTATTGTTTGTTTCCTTCCATAACTCGCAACTTTTAGATTTTGAAAAGGGTCCTCCTGGTATTTGAGGCAGCTCCCTTGATATTATATTGGCCTCTAATTATATTTCCATCATCCACTGCAGAGTCAATCTTTGCATTCACTTTTTCGTCCCCCTTTTTAAACTAGCATTGCCAACTCTTGATAACCCTTATAATTTCCTCCGATTTTGCAACCCCGACGATGGTCTCCAGGTTCAGTTGATGATCGAGGCGGTCTCAGATAGTTTCACCTCTTTGGTGGTGGACTATGCAGTCAGCAAGATTGCATCTCGATAATGATCTGGTGATCTCTATTCTCCACTCTTTGTTTCGAACCTGTTGTCCACGATGAGTTCCTCCTCTCTTACCTCCACTGCATCACGAACTCTTGACAACATTGATACATATTCAGGAGTTTTTTTCACTGCCAGCCTCCACCCACTGAATATTTCATCTGACAATGCCTGTAAACCGGCATTAAATACAACGATTTTTTTATTATTATTATTATTATTATACACGGGGAAAGTCATGCGGTTAGCAATTGAAATGCCAACATGACAGCACCTAGAGTTTTTTTCATTGACTTCACCAAACGACTTACCTTTTGCATCCATAGTGTCCATTGGGGGCTTTCAAACCTCCGGACATATGAGCGAGCTGGAGAGTCACATGTCACTTACATTATTTCCCCAGTTTAGGATACCCGTAGGCTAACTCCCAAAATGTCTTCAATTCATCAATTAAATCATTCAAAAAATCATCCATTGGCTTCGGCTTGCCGAAACCATAGAAAACCTCGACTACAAATGGCCGTCCAACTACCGGGTAGCTTACCCGAGCAAGGATAGGCCAGAGGCCAAAGACGTATAAACGTCTTGGTAAAAAATCCATTTTGTGGCTTTATATTGTTACCACCCACTTAATGGCTTCGGTATATGCTTTTATGTGTGATCATTTCCTAGGTTGGTTTCAATTCGTGGAAATATTTTAAGCTCTACTTATTATCTTCTATCCTATTCCTTTTCAGCCTCCAATAAAGCCCACTGGTGATTAGCTTAAATGTTTTGGAATAGCTCAAATTCTTTTCAGACGCTCATGCACACTGGCACGAGATCTTTAATAAATAAAATAGAGATTATTAAATCTCTACATCATTGACTTGGACCGCGCGTGTTAACTTTAAGTGGCGACATACCCGCTAACATTGTAATCAAGGTCGTGACTGTCGACTTGAGCATCGGGTTTCCCTCCCTTCCATTATATTTTGCATGAATTTATGCGCTGGCATCGATGTTGAAATATCATGCAAAGGTCTCTGCGTCCCTAAAGAAGTGTTTGACACTTACCATGATTTGGGAATTAATCAAATATTTCAGTGGCAGGCGGATTGTCTACGACTACCCGGCGTCCTAGGTAGACTGTCAATAATGTCGTATAATTTTTAGAGGGCAACCGCAATCTTGTCTATTCTGCCCCAACAAGTGCAGGAAAGACTCTTGTCGCTGAAATCATAATCTTAAAGCGCATCCTTTCTACAAACAAGAAGGCTCTTTTTATCCTTCCCTATGTATCCGTCTCTAGAGAAAAAGTGGCTTACATCCAGGTATGTTATCGCTTTTAAAACGAATTTTTAAACAAAATTTAGTATCTTTAAGGCCACCTGGTGTTTCATTTACAGTGTTAAAACGAAATTAACGATCACTCATCCCCTCTCACTTACCGACTAGTCAACGTTAACATGCCATTGCAATCCGAAGACCATATACCTATGCCATTTTCTGACTCCCAAGCACATTAGGTTTCTAATATTACTTATCACAATGTTTTATTGATGTTAGCTGACTTGCTATTTGTAATTTTCACTGTTTTGGCAACTGGCATGGCAGTCCTTATTATATTTATAAGGACAATAAATTGGTCAAACCTTCCAAACCTGTCCATACTGTTTCTTTAAATTCTTGTCTCTTAACGGGGAGGCTCTAAGACTACCCGCCCTTACATTATTTGATGAGTTATTTGGTGTTTTTTTTCAGTAGGTATATTAAATTTCCTGTTTTTAATTGCAGGATTTGATTTAAAATATTTAATTTCAGAAACTCTTCAGTGGTGTCGGCCTTCGTGTAGGTGGATTCATGGGCGGACTTAGTCCCGTTGGTGGCCTGGCAACCGTCCATCTGGCAGTTTGCACTATTGAAAAAGCGAACAGTTTGATTAATAGGTTAATTGAGGAAGATCGGCTTTCTGACCTTGGTGAGTGCTTTGCTGTCATCGTATCTGTCTTTTAAATTTGAACTTGTAAATAAATGTCCGTAGTGGGGTTACTTGATAAAAATAAGAACTAAGCCTGAACGTGCGCTGACTTGGACTGGAATTAAAATCTTCGACTATTCAATTGTTGAGATCGAAAATTTCCCAAGTGCGGCTTGTTTTAGCCCATTTTCACTTTATCATGCACAGACGTTGGCGTGTTCTTGTCTTTCTAATTGGTTTTAGGATTCTTATCCGTGGCATAATCAGTAGCATTAGTGCAATTGGCGAGCACAATAGACTACAAATTAAAACTCCAGTTTGGCATTTACCGACTGAATTTTTTTCTTTTGTCCTAAAAGGTCTTATTGTTGTTGACGAATTACACCTGATAAGCGATCCGCATAGAGGATATTTGCTGGAATTACTTCTCACCAAAATCCTTCTTCATACTCGCATGAGACATCGACACGCTTCGGAAATTGAATCTATCAGATCTCCATCATCCGCATCTCAGGACAAAAAAATAGAGACATAACTACTATCCAGATCGTCGGGATGAGTGCTACTCTATCGAATCTCCCACTTCTGGCCGAGTGGTTACAAGCAGCCATGTATACGACAGAATTTCGTCCCACCCCATTAACCGAGTTGGTATTCGTCAGGGATTCGACCAAATCCATTGATCAAGTCTACAGGATTCGGACAGAAGAAAGCCCGGTTGCATCCAATCAGCGTAAGGAGTGAGTCTGACCCCTAACTATAATTGTATGGCTTTTGGACAAACATTCACTCTATGTTCTATCAAAATTGAATGTATGCGTTCATATTTTCCAATGCAAATATCTGCTTCCACCCTAGAGCACTGTACTAACTTAGCTACAGACTGAACGGAATATATGGCCGAACTCCAATTTTACTTTTGCTCACTGAGTTATTTCAAGATATATGGTCGATTTTTTGGCATTTTAAGTACGGCATGAATCCCAGATAAATCAGTCATGGCTAAAACTGTCATGTGCATAAGGAGCTAGGCCTCCACCCTAATGTGGACGGCAGCACAAGGACATAATTTTGTGGTTACTCGACCAAGCCTTTATTTGTGTTTAAGGTACAATGTGATTCTGAAGGTAAGTTGTCGAAAACTGTCCGTATTCAGTGACATGACGGGTTCGTTATGTCCAAAAATTTTCCATTAAGGCTTTTATTGTGTGATTCTGTTAGTATGTCCTCACTAAGTATTCTTGGTAAACCTAAACATGAGTTTTTCCAGTTTCTGGTGATTATTTATTACATTTGCTGGTGGTCTTATTTCATGGCCGTTTCGACAGGTTCCTGCGTCAACTTAAAGAAAACTGCTATATTGATGGTAATTAAGAATGTTATCAGTAGCTAGGTCAGGTCAAAAAAATCCATAGAATGTTGTCTCATTAGACTCCTCAACTGAGGGCTTTGGACAATTTTTCCAATTTGCGATTAAGTCATTCAACCATTCTAATTTTCTCGGCCTTGCATCTATCAGACGTGCGCTTGAAACATAAAAATTCCATTTGATACGACACCGTCGACAAACGATGACTAACAGAAACTTATCTCAATCGCTGCAGCTTGATCTCTACGCATGTGAAGTTTATTTTTCGTTTTTTTCTCTTGTTTCTGATTTAAGCCATGAGATTCGCAGGAATATAGTATGACCAAGTTTCCGGTCCAGCCTTACGTATATGTGGCCTTAATCCGTGCAGGACGATGGCAGCAGATTAAGCCTTATTTGATGGTCAGAGCTTGCTATTTCGTTAGGCTTCGTTTTCATCTTACTGTTAACTGTTTTTTAGGTCGTATCTCAAGAACTTATTATTTAATGGCCTGTTATATCTTGGGTTTTGGGCTCAAAAACTTGTATATTTTGGTCCTCAGTTGAGACCATTCCATTATCAGCCACCCATGGACTCACTGCCCATGAAACTTACTAACTAACTGAGTACGAAGGGTTGCGGTTTGGCTATTTGCGGTCCATGGCAGCAAAGAAACCACACATGAAAATTCCAGTATAGTCTGTGTTCATAGAAAGTAATTGATTATCATTCTTTCATCGCTGCAACGCCTGTTAGGGCTGTAGGCAGAATTTCCAGAACACAGCAAAACGTCCAAAACCGGCCCTTCCATCAGAGCAGACCAGTGAGCGCCGGTAACGTGAATTTATTTCTATTGAAAAGAGTAAACATATCAGAAAAGTTTTTGGCGAGCTAGTCTATAAGTACAGCCTTTTGATCCAGAAAGTAAGACTGTGCTTATTTCTGTTCAAACCAAAACTTCAAACCTTACAAAATTGCATGAACTAGATTAGGAGGTAGATGAAGATATTTTCAGTTGGCATATTTACATAGTTTCCGACTGGGCAGTAGCCAAACATAAAGTAGTTTTGGAGCTGCGGATAAGGTGCACATTAGTGAAACGCTCAATGACCTGAAAAGTGACAATTAACTCCTGTCGGATATTTTTCTCCCCAGCTTTTAATTCAGTCTAGCTTTTTAAAGCGGCGGTCACCACTTTATCTCGTTGTCTTTCGTGAATAACAGGTTTTTGGAGCCCATCTCATTCTCGGAATCCGGACTGTTTCTTCGCCTGCAGCTGCCGCAATTCGCTCGATAGACTCTGAAAATGATGGAATTCTAAGCCTCTGCCTGGACACCCTTATTTCTGGCTACGCAGCCCTTGTTTTTTGTCCCACAAAACAGTGGTGCGAGCAACTAGCTGATTCAATGGCAAGAGAGGCAAGTGATAGCCGCTTGTTTCCGTGCTCTTTTGTGTTTACATTTCGAAATGTCTTTCGAAATGGCTTATATTTTTTTGTCTTGCTCAAATTCTTTTAATTTTCGGCAAACATTCCGATGATTTTTTGATGGCAAATTAATTGCTATCTGTTCAATTTTTAAGTTGCGTACGTACTCGTTATGTGTGGTGAGATGCAGATAATATTGAAAAAAATGGTTACCGAATATCACGCGGAATTCATATAACGACTCAAAAATTCTGCAGTTCCTCAGGCTGTGGTTTTGCGTGCCAAAAATTTCCATTTTAAAGCACGCATTTAAGAATGAGGACAGTGACATATATCCTACTGAAATGATGTGTTAGGTAATAATTACCATCCATTATCTCCCGTCAGTTCTCCCGTGATCCCAAGCTCTAGCTCTTTGTGATTGGCCTCTTTTCTCCACGAATTGATTCCAATCTCAATTCCAACATCAATCAATTACTTTATCTGATACTCGTCTTCATGAACGATTGCTACACGTCGGATTGGTTGTCTTAGTGACAATTAATTCAAACGTTTACTTTATCCCGATACAATGTGTATCCGTAGTTGGGTTATAGATTATCTACTTTAATACTCGTTATCTAACTAATTGGACTCGAAATGTAAGGCCACTGGGTTCTTGGATTGGGTTTGTATTCGCATGTGACGGAAAGAAAGGTAGTACTAGTTATTGAAGTTTTCGTTTTCCTCGTCGATAGTTCTGTTTTACACGTAGCTTTCTCAACCTTCAACGGTAAAAAGTAAACAAAAACCAAACCTTTCATTGTATCTTCGAGAATATCACTTTCCTTTCTCCATTTTTTAACCTGGAGTCAGTTCGGTTTTGTTTGGTATTATAGGGATTACACCTTGTTATTTTTAAACATCCTCGACGAAATGCTAGGTTTTCCGTCTTGCGGGACCCTTTCTCACGCAAAAAGGGTCAAACTTCTGATTGTACTCGGCCCACAGCAAGACTCAACATCGGATCCCGGCTTTATTCTGGCGACTCATTTGGACGAGACCGGTCTCACAGAATGCCTGGACCGACTGAGGCACTGTCCTACTGGCCTGGACTCGGCGCTGGCCTGCTGTATCCGTTTTTGGATGTGCCTTTCATCATGCCGGTTGGTTGATTGATTGCTGTTGCTTTTATATGCGTGAAATAAGTTTTAAGCATATATTATGGTTTTGCATGCCACCTCTAGCTGTGCCTTCTGTGCACCATTTAAAATGTTGACATAGATAAGGAACTCCTGCTAGTGAAATTCTACAGAATATATGCTTACTTTCGATTGTCCCTACTTGAATTATCCTCCTTTTATGTGAGGCCAATTTTAACGGGGTCATTTTGGAACACAGATTTCTCGAGCCGTGTGTTCACAGTACACTTCCTCTTTGTTCACCTTTGCTCGACTGTCTCCAGTCTAATATACAGATGCCCATGCTGATTACCAGAAGAAGGAAAGTATGTAAGACTCCTGTTTCCACCACATCAGTTCGACCATCGATTACGACGAGGTCCAACGTATGCTTCACGGAAGGGTGGTGCAGGGACGGTGCCTTGCGCATGATTTAGTTTAAAGTGATAATATACTTGCGCTGCATCTACCGCATTCTCTACTCCGCCCCTCACCTGAGCCCGGTGTCATGACAGAGTCAAGAAAACCGGAGATGGGGAGATGGCGCAGGTGGCTGGCACGGCCGAAGCCGCCCCTAGGTGTACCACCACACCTGGCTCGGATCCCACGGAGTGGGAGTGCCATAAAAGCCACATTAAGAAAGAAAATTGCAGCCTGAGCCTGACTCTTAGTCCGCCAGTCAGCCAATACACGAAAAACACACATTGGGCTGATCACGCGGTCCGAGTGTTCCCGTCAGTTGGTAACCTTCCAAGCCATGGCTTTTAGCGCACCGTGATAGTTTCAAGTGCGTCAGATTGTTTATAGTGAGGAAAATGCGCTGAGCTGTTGACCTCACTCTCTCCCCCACCCTCACAATCAGCCCACCATCCGAGCCAGTCAGTTATCTGATGTTGGAGTGGACGTGATGGCTGACAGGTTGGCGTGCCTGTCTTCGCGCGCCACAGAACGATATGGCCCCCATAACGCACACACCAGGATTTACTTACTCAGGGTATATGGAGGAGCCATCGCCGTCTGACTCCCAGTCCACTGGTCAGCCCCTCGACACACACAGCACATACACTGGGCCGATGGCGTGGTCTGGCGTAAGCGTCAGATTGGCAGCCATCCAAGCCACGGTTTCTAGGACACCGTGATTTTATCAGATACATTATGATGATTGTGAGGGTGTTGTCTATGTATTAGTGTAGATGGTGTGCGCTGATGTGGCTTAGCCTCCGGTGGTTTACCGCAGGTTGTCGTGGAGGCGCATGTGTCCTAATAGACACATTCGGTGTGTAAATGTGCGGGAGCAGTGAGGGCAGTGAAGTCGGGTGCGTCGACTGTATGTTGAAGCCCCAGGTGCTGGTTCACCGGCCTACGTGCGATGGATTCGCAGGTGACCATCCAGGCTGATGCTTGAGTTGAAGTTGCGGGTGCAGTGTGGGCACGAGAAATCGGTAGAGGCTGGGGGGATGTTATTCAGCGTAGTGGGGTGGCAGTGGCGATAAGAATTGCAGAAGCGCAGGTAATGCATGGGGTATCGGTGTTGTCGGCATTGCGGTTAATTCCGCTGTCATGGATGCGCATGTGACCGAATAGGCCCATGCGATGAGTGAATGCGCGAGGCCAGTGAAGGTGGCGATCTCTGCAGTTTGTTGGTGCTCTAGGCACTGGTTCACCAGTCTCTGTACGATGGATTCGCAAGTGACCGACCAGGCTAATGCATGAGGAGAATGTGCGGTCGTAATGAGGACAGTTTAAGAGAGAGTCCCCATCGCTGAGGGGGGTGATGGTGGCAGCGGTGGTGCTGGTGGAGGTAGCAAGTTATGAGTATTGTGATGTGGTGTCTATGATGGTGAGAGTAATGGAATTGATGCCAGAAGTGTGGGTGTGGGAGTCTGAAGGGGGGTTGGCAGAATTTGACGTAGAAGTTGGAATTGCCGGATTGTCTGTGCATTGCGTCCGAAGATGTCCGACCAGGCCGATTCTCGAGCCGAAGGTTCGTTGACAGTGCGGGCATGTAGGAAGGGCCTGGGCATTGGCGGTGTTGGTCCGGGGCGCTGGTGACTTTCGTGCCGCTCTTTTGGCCTCGGCGGTGGCGATACGTTTGGCCTCATAGATTGCTGAACCAGTCTTTACTGATTTTCTCCATGCGGTCTATCCTGGGCGAGGTCCGCCCACGTCGCCGGGTTGATTTGCAGTTTGCTTCCAAGGACGTCTTCAAAGTGTCCTTATAGCGTCGTTTTTGACCACCCTGTTGGCGAGCATCCGTAGCGACATCTCCGTAGAAAAGTCGTTTGGGTTGTCGCTCGTCGTCCATTCTCACCGGGTGGCCACTCTATCACAGTCGCACTTGCCTCAGTATGGCGTCGATGCTGAGGATTCCGGTCCGCTCACGGACTTCCGTGTCCGGGATCCTGTCTATATATATATAAACTCGGCGGGTATAAACATCTAGATACCAGAATACACTCCGCATAAAAATTTTCATGCTTCTTCCTTTCCTAGCGACTACACTTCGTCTACGCAGGTAAGCCATTGCACGTCATGCGCCTGCCCTCAACTATCTCTGTCGCTTATCAGCTTTTTTCAGTTGAAATAATTATTTTTGAGCATAAATTCCCTGATCTGTAGTCACGCACCGCGTTTTAGACCCCACGTTTGTGTTTTTCTCATTCAAACGGCTCGCGACCGTGAATTTACAGGCCAAGCTCACATTTACACATAATGCTTGCATAACCAGTGGGACTTGATCCACTAATTCAGTCCTACTGGGGCTCGCACGTCCATGCTGCCATACATACATTTTTGTACCACCTACACTCTGAAAGAAGCTTCTCCTAAATCCTATCTTGCCACCATCATGCTTCATCTTTTGCATCGATTAACTTTGTTTTTCATTTCCTCCCCTATCCCTGGTATTCTTGTCCGGAAACTGTTTTTTCGAATGGTTTCAAAAATAACCTTCTCATACTGACATTTATGGGGCTGTTCGAGGAGACATTTAGGATTTCAGGCTTGCCATCAGTACGATGTGTCTTTTGTTGTTCAAACCTCACGTCTTCTTCTGCCCCCTCAGGTCTGACAATCGAGGAGCGAGAGATTGTAGAAACGGCCTTCCGTAAGGGCTACTTACGCCTTCTAGTGGCGACCTCTACCCTCAGTTCCGGCGTGAACTTACCCGCCAGACGTGTGATCATCCGCACTCTCCTCTTTCACGGCCAAACTCTTGACTACTTGACTTATAAGCAGATGTCTGGCCGCGCTGGCCGCAAGGGCATTGACACCGAAGGTAATTTGTGGGTCCCATTCTAGATCCAATTGCATATTCGTGATAGTTCGCCTGTCACGACTGACGAGGACCATCACTTTCCCGAGGACATATTGATGATTTTCGCGTCAGTTGGTTTATAGTAAAAGAGACCCCCCTTCCCCACTAACCGGCTCGGATGGTGGCTGGGGCCTGGGAATGGGAATAGGGAGTGAGGTCGATGGCCCAGCGAATTTTCCTCAATATAAATAATCTGACTCTCTTGAAACAATTCCGGTTCGCAAAGAGCCGTGGCTCAGCTCAGTGTGTGTTTGTGTGAAGTGGCCGACTGGCAAACTGAGAGTCAGACTGCAATGAATTTTTCTTAATGTGGCCTCTATTCCACTCCCGCTGTGTGGGACCCGAGCCAGGGGTGGCTCCGACCACACCAGCCATCTGCGTCCTCTCTTTCTTTCAGTCTTCTTACCTTGGTCATGACAGCGGATCCAGCTTGGGCCAGGGAGAGGGTGCGGTAGATGCTGTGCAAGTCTACTCTCACTATAATCGGATTCACACGCAAGTCGCCGCGCTTGCTTCCAGTCTGCTATGAAGCGATCGGTTGATATAGTCAGACGCCACGGTCGAACTGTCTGTACAAGAGACTTGTATAGCATCTACATCCCCCCCCATATTAACCATGCTCCACGGCTCAATGCATGTGCTGAGTCCGTGTGAGTCGTGCTTTATTTGTCGCATGTGTTTGCGGTGCGCTAGACGACAGCTTTACATATTTTCAGCCACTGCATCCGGTCTACTCGCCAATCTACCAACGGGCTCGACCAGGCAAATTATCCATGGCGGGCGGATACTGATTTCCCTTTCTTCGTCCAATTTCAGTAATCTTTTGGCCATAAACACACTTAGGCGTTCGAATTTCAGCCGCTTTGCTAACATTTGTAGCATGGTAAACTGCCAACTGACTGGATTACTCGGTCTTCCTTGTAAGTGAATGCCAGACTACAGTGACTATTAATGTGACCTGGTATCTCTTGCATATTTGAGGCCTGAGTTCATGTGTGATACGCTTTGTATGATTGCTTTACTCCACCTCAGCCACTCTGCCCCGTCTCAACCTGTCATGTCGTCTTGACTTGTGTGGATCCCTACCATATTGATCAGCGCATAGAGTGCGTTAAAGCCAGTCCGGATTTAGTGCTTGTTTTTTTTCCTTTGCGCTTTTAAACTTATATGAAGAACCGACGTTCGTGGCTTGGAACTTTGTAACTTAACGGGATAAGGCAGTCTTACTCAGCAGGGAGCCATCTGACGCTGACTTATACAGTAGCTGCCCTTAACAGCTTTTTGTGCATCCATTTAATACAACAAACTGAACTAACACCTTAAACTGTCTGCCCTGCTACCACCTCAAATTCTGGTATAGACGTTTCATGAGTTAGGCAATCTACTGTATGTAATCTGAGGTCAACCTCTTTCTTTGGAGCTTGGCTCGCATGAAGTAAGCGACCTGATGGTATGGGTGTTAAGAACGTCTTGTTAACCGCTAGTCTCTTTACTGCGTCTTGTCATTTGTTACACTGTAGGTGGGGAGGAGGGGGAGAGAGGTAAGCGCAACTCAAGCCTGCTTCACTATGAACTAATTCACACACCAGGTATCTCTGAGCTTACCCTATAAGGCAGCTGTCAACCTCCCGTCTATGACGGTCGAACTATGGGTCCATAGAAGCCCACACAGCGGATTTTTTTAACCTCTGATCCTACATAAACTGGAGACGCCACCATAAAGCTCGCCTTAAGAAGGAGCACACATAGTCTGATCCTCAGTCCCGTATAAGGCCTAGCTAGGAGAAATCCTGTTAGTTGACAGCCTTTTAAGCCACAGCTGCTGAAAATCGTGTCAGATTTCTTGTAGCGAGAAAAAACCAGATGCTAGATTCGAAGTTGTTTAGGTTCTTTCTCTCTTCTATCTGCTGTCACTCGTAACAAGTCAACTACAGGTCGACTGGACATAATGAAGCGTGATACAGGGACTGACCTGGCCTTACTCCTTCATCTAGCGTTAGCAAGGCCTTGCAATTACAAGAGTATCTGTCTTGGATTCCCTACAAAAATTTTCACATTTTTTTACTGTTCCGCATGCAGGACTGTTTTGGTTACAGGACTCACTCGTCCCGTTGTGCTTTGGGGCTCACTCTCGAGCCCCGCCAGCAGCCGCACAGCGGCTAGGGATATAGAAAAAATAACATAACCGACAAAGACAAGGAAAAATATAATGGCGATTTCGGGCTTATTAGCCGTCATTAGCCAGCCATGCCCGATCCTTGGTGTTGCGGCATCCGAGGCTCGAACTCGCGACCTATTACAGTAGGTAGCACGTTGAGGGTGCAAAGGTAATACGCAGACAGCTGTTTTATTGTCGTTACCGATTATCAGTACGCCATGTGCCTTATGAAGGGAGGTATATACAGCAGTCAAGTAAGCGCGTCACTGTTGTGCTCCGGATCTCGCTCGATCCCATTCTGCCCGCGCGCCAGCTTGCTACTGGTAGACTATTCGCGAGCAAATTTACTGATTGTCCTAGGGATCAGACTCTAATCCTAAACATCTGCTTCCCCCGTCACTCCTGACTTATCGTTTTACGTTTATATATGCCTTCCTACCTTCCATGTGGTTTCTTTTGGTAGGCTGAGCTTTTGCGCATTCCTGGGTCAATGCTAAGCATTGTTTCATTTTGGTATGACATGCGTTACCACTGGGTTTGCCATTCTCCCGAGGAGGCCGTAAAACGTACAGGTTGAAGTTACTGCGGGTAGCCGTTGTTGGCATTCCATATTGTTATGTTTTTCTGTTTAGGGCCGTCTGAACTCTAACTGGGCTGTGTCTTATCAGTATATCATGGTCGGTCTCGGATGATGCTCCGTTAACTGTTCAATAGTAGGTGAATGCAGCTGTTCCTGACGCAGTGTCTTGGTGTGCCCCCAAACGGGCCACGTGGTAGATGCGTTGGACCAACACGGGGGCCACATTAGGGCATGGCATGCGTTATTCGGGTTGCGCTCCCATAACAAATGCCGAACATAGAGGTGTGGTGGCACGCCTAGGGGCGGCTAGGACTTAGGGGACCCGGCCGCGCCAGCCACCTGCGTCCTCTCCCGCCTCCGGTTTTCTTGACTCTGTCTTGACACCGGGCTCAGGTGGGGGAGGAGGAGAGAGTGCGGTAGATGCAGCGCAAGTCTACTATCACTTTAAACTAAATCACGCGCAAGTCACCGTCCCTGCTCAACTTTCCCATGAGCATACGGTGGACATCGTCGGACTACGACGGTCGAACTGTCGTCGTCTTGGTAACTCTCTCCGTTACTTACTCCGGCGCAGCGTGTTGATTTTATGCGGGTATCAATTTTTTCCCCTCCCCCTCGATCCATGTGCCCAGCATTTGGGGGTAAAAGGCAGCTGAGGCCACTGCCATGCCGGTTGTATCTTTTAGGTTATCCGTTTCACTCTCCGAAACGTAAGCCCTCCAGTAAATATGTGTAATTTTCTCGATCTGGGTAGTATTGCTCGCTTATGCGTAACGCTAATTTCGACCAGACAAGGCTAAGCGTAAGCTTCTATTCCAGCCCCGCAAATTGGCATATCTAATTTGGTTTTCGACAAACAGTTTATCTTGACTTCAGACAGTTCGCTCTGGTTATGACATCAGGCATTGTGTGCAGGTCGGAGCGAATTTCCATGGTTTCGAGCCTCGCCATCTCCGATTAATTGAATGATTGACTAACGTGGATGGTCCTTTTCCCTTCAAATCTGGTGCTTGTACTCGACAGTTCAGGCAAAGCCCTGACATAGGAAGAATAGTTGCCTGCGCTTTTACGTACAGAATTTTAAGGTGGGATTACTAGAAGGCTTCGACAGGGCAAGGTGTCTCTGTCGATTCCACTTCGGTTTGCGAATACGACATGGTTATTTTTTCCGCTCGTTGGCTTTTCCTACATCTATGGGCTGTTTCGGGAACTGAATGCACGAGAAAGATACCAAAATTTAAACTTTATGACAGGTCACTTGAGGAATACTTATCTGATATTTGTAAGGTTTCTTTTTACATTGGATAACTTGGTGTCAAAAACTTGCTTATTACAAACATTGACGCAGGTTATGCTGACATCGTGAAAAAAAGATGGTACATTTTTGCGGCCATCCGAGTTGCTTTGATAAGCTAGAGCATTTACTACAATACCTTAACAAGCCGTTTGATTTTGCGAATTTTTAAAAAAAGCAATGTTTGCTCGTCCGGACAAGTTAAAATTTCATGCTAGAGATATTTTTTCTTACTAATGGTAGTATATTTGGCAGGCGCGAAAAGGAGAGACCTGTTTTCAACCTCTAAGCAAGGTTTCTACTAGTCCCCGGAGTTAAGGATAGCATTTAGGGACCAAGGCAAGCTGCACTCTTTGTGGCCACCAGACTAAACAAGGCCTCCTTCGGTCGTGGGATTAGAGCAAATTTTACCAACAAGCAAAATCCTGGAATTTTGAAGCACAAGCTTAGGAAAACTAGCAGGCGTACTTTTAGCTACCAGAGTTTTGGAACATCTCGTGGCTTAAAAATTCGCCAGCTAGTGGTGAAAAAATAAGCTATTTTGGTGTTGCACATCTTATCTGTGTTATTTGAGGAACCATTTGATTGGTCTTTAGGATTTGTGCAATTTTCTTAATTGTTTGTCCATTTCAGCTTTACAGAAATTGCTTCATCTACAGTCGAATTCGCTGGAGATTCCGCAGTCGCGACAAAATAAAGTTTCTATACTTCCCCATCCATCTAATTTCGGTGAATTATACTTCGCGCCTACTTCCCTTCGTGACATTGATTTCATTGTGGATTTTAAGTTTGGTGATCAATCCCACACGGTTAACTTGAAGGCTCTTTGGTTTCGCTTCTTTGGCAACCTTCACAGTCTGATGTATCCTCTTCGCAGCCCCTGTCGCATCATGCGAAAATTGCACGTTTCTGCTAACCCACATGTTGGAGTCGGCTGTACTCGCAAGCCGACAATTATAACTCTTTAGTGGCGCAAATCCTAACCTAATGCACTTGATTCCCCAACATACGTAGGAAAGCACAGGGTTTTGTCTGAAAATGCCGCATCTATTTCTGGTTAAGTGCTTTTATCTGTTGTTATTTTTGACAGGTGAGAGCATTTTACTCTGTAAATCACGGGATTTGGGCCGCGCGAAGCAACTGCTGGCAACAGGTATGCCCCCGGTTACGTCCTGCCTTTTGAGTCGCACTGGAGCACCAGAGTCAAGTCTTCGGCGGGCCCTGTTGGAGGTCTGTACAAGCTTGTCATGCAATTATGAAACTTTGTCTTCTTTCATAACACTCAGTGACCACCACTTTCGCATTTGAAGTGAATAGGCTTTGGCACCTCGTGTACGTGCGTAACTGTACGCCAGTGTTATGTTTGTGCCGAGGATAGGTTACCGTGTGTTGCTGTCTGTTCACTGAATTTAACGCTTCCTCTACACTCTGTCTTGGTTAGATCCTCAAGCTGTCGGATGTCCGCTCCCCCCACACTTCCTCCCGGCATGGGTGCGTTCTTGAGTGGCATTCATCGTGGTCGATTCACGCAGCAGTATAAGAACAATAGTCATGCAAAGTCCTATCACGCTCTACGATGCCTACAACTTTGGGCTTTTGTCCACTACGTGCGACGTAGGAGGGTCAGGGAAAGTCTTTTATAATCAATGCTTCTAAGCGGATATTCAGTCCAATCGATCAAGTATTGCCATTACTGCAGGGGTAGGTTTTGAAGGGAGAATGAATTTGATGCGTCGCAAGCCCTCGCTGTAATTAATGGAAAAAGTTGCTATTTCTTCTTTTTGACTAACGGCGTTCCGCGTGGACTGAACTATCGCGTCCTCCGTGAGTGAACGAAAAGACTCAATGACCTGTTTGCCGACCACTGCGCTCGCTAAGAAGACATATGCGACTGAGTTTGAACCCATTCGTCTCCAGCTTCAATGTTTTCAATGTCCATTAACCCGGAGGAAACCGCCTTTATACAATACTAAACGCCAACCACAGCACGCAGTTAATAGCTACCGTTTGCGATCACTGCGTTTGCACTATGGAAATGTTCTTTATTAGAGAGTCACGACGTTAAGATTTTCAGCCTCCGCCACTTACCGAAAACTCGGATCTCCAACGCTATTTAGTTGTTTGGACAGCTGCAACTCCCTGCATGAAACCTTCTCGGTTGTCAGCATAACGCCTACGTATGCACATGGACTGCTTGTCAGTGTCTCGTGAGAAAGCTCAAACACCTGCCTAGTAAATCCAACCTTATTGGAGAACGTCTGTCAGAATGGTTGTTCTATGTTCATTTCACTACAGATCGCAACCCTGAAGAACCGAAATGACGATCCTAGGCCAATTCGGAGCTTCATTTCTACGACACAGAATTGACCAGGAATTTTGGAAAAATCATCATTTCGAATTTTTTTCTGCCATAAAAACTAGTGTATAAATATTGAAAGACAGAATAGCCCTGGATCCCAAAATGAAAAAAATGATTGAATCGGAAAATCGGAACCCGGATGAGTGGTGTTGTGTCAAGTAAACTCATCTCTCACATATCCGTACCGCTAGTAACTATTTGGACCCTAGTTTAGTTAGTTGGACGCATACATGTTCACCTCAACATCAACACGAACATGAAGTGTTGAAACCACACCACTGTGGATCAACTCCCAAAATGGTTCTCACGTTATTACACATGTTGAGGTCCGGTCAACATAACCGAATGTTTTCGCATTCATCACCCTATAAGAACGTTACGCAGAATCCATCCGTTATAAAATGAAACTGATTATCTTTGAGAAAGACTGGTGAATTACTGTATGGATGCGACCTGAAATTATCGTCCAGGGTTGACTAGTTTTCTGAAATTATTTTCCAGCTGGTCGTACTTTAATCCCTTGACCTTAACCCTATATTTATGGCCCCTTGCGGCCTTATGTAACCAAGCCCTCAGCCTATTTCTGTTGTCTTTCCTGACCAAAAATTTGATTAAATTCCTAGTTAAATTACCCTTAAATAAGTATTTCGGTAGAAGGTTGAAGTAGGTGCTATACACAGGGCATCTGCATGCACTTCCATCTGACCCATCCTAATCCCCTGATGAATTTCAGGTGATTGTCAATGGAATCGTTGAGCGCGTTTCTGACGTACGTGCCTACATGGAGAGCACTCTGTTGGCTGTCTGCCTTAAAGCTGCTGGCTACGACTACAGCGAAAGTTTTGAGAAACCGCTTTCACCCGCCTCCCAACTGACCAAACTCTTTCCCAGTACCGGCTGCGGTTCATTCGACACGTCGCCGATCGCCGTCGCGTCCATAGGCGATCCTCACAGGCATCCGCTCAGGATATGGCTGCCCCTGATCAAGCGCACTCCAATCTCCTCTTTGCTTGCCTCTCTTCCCCTGATCGATAGTGAACTCATTACGGCTGAAGTAGTAGCCTGTGAGCACGAGTCGTGCTCGCGTCCGTCAACGCCTGTGGTAGGACATCCGATTTTCTTTTCTGACTGCACTCTACTTCGATCCACGGCTTTGGGACGTGCAGTTCTCTCATCGGCACTGGGTCCGATTGATGGGTTGACAGTTTTTGCTGAATTGGATCGCGCCCGCCGCAACATCGCTCTCGACACAGACCTCCACCTGGTCTATTTGGTTAGTTAACGTTTGTTTATGATTTATTTCTACTGCACATACTCTCAGTAGCCAGTATTATTTTTGATAATTCAACTTCTTAGGTCACTCCAATTTATTTGGATGTTGGTGAGTCTCTCGACTGGTTTCGCTACCTTGAAATCTACCAGAATCTGTCCGCATCCGATCGGCGTGTTGCTGAGCTTGTGGGCGTTGGCGAGCGCTTTATCATGCGATGTGTAGCCGGAGGCAGTTGTCGCGTCGGAGCTAAAAAACAATCAGCCGCCCAGGCGTTTTCAGCACTAGTGCACCGAAGATTCTACAGCGCTCTTGCTCTCTATCGTCTCATCTGTGAGGACGGGCTGGCATGCGTATCTGAACGGTTTCGAGTGAATCGTGGAGTGCTTCAGAGTTTGACTCAGCAAGCAGCTACGTATGCAGGTACGCTTGCGGATATCCCTAACTTACACTTCTTCGTGATCTAAAAGATGCAAATTCACGTACTTCGCTCAAAAGCCCTTGTAGCACACAAACCGCCCATCGCACATTCCTGAAAGTTATGCTGTGCATAAGAAACGACCAATCTTCAAGAGAGCCAATAGTTATTAGTCATTAGCTATTACCTACTGTAATACAAAAAATATTAAATCAGAAAAAAAACGAATTTATATCAGGTGAATTATTGAAGGCTTAATATAGCGGACAGCAGAGAGCGAAAATATGCTACAAGGACAGCATAAAGACAAATATTAAAAATATAGTAGCGCTTTGTTTATTTTCCTCTTGCTTTCAAAATTGCTGGAAGTCGAGAGGACATAGAGACTGTAAAGCTCTTTATGCTGATTTCATCTATGCAATTATTAAGCACAAAATTCGGCTTTGTTGCATTAAAAGGTGTTTTCTCACTTTTTCATAGTTTCCTTTGATTAGCGCAAAGAGATTTTCGATGGAATTTAGGTCAGCACTGTTGGCAGGAATAAATATGCTTCGCAAGCAACAGGCAGAAAGGCTGGCTCTAGTCTAAAAAAATTGGATTATAGTCGTAAGCTAACTTGCAATCATCCCTTCTTTGGGTAGGTGAACAGGGTCTTTAGCCTGCAAAATTACTGTGTCCATTCGGCGGTGGTGGATGCCCTTGTAACCAGAGACATTCTTTACTATGACGGTAAACAATTTGGTTTTAATGGTCTCCGATTTCAACCACCAGATCGATCGCTCTCCGAATTTGATGATCGTCCCAACCATCAGACATCGATAGTGCTTGAAATTTGCGGTCGACAAAGTGTGTACTTTGTGGGGAAGTTCTTCCCACGTATGCACACCTTGGCTGACTTCGGAAGTTTATCGAAAAATAAGACTTCATCACTAAGGTCAATGTTTTTCCAGAATGCATGGCCGTGATAAATATACTCCGGAACATATAAAAAACGTTCTCTAATCAGTTTCATACTTAAAATGACTCTCTCATTACAGTTTGCTGTTAAAGGCTGAATTCCTTCATCCCTTTTCCGATTATGAGCTGAGAGAACATCAGCAAACGTTCCCTCTGAATGGTCCTAAGGGGCATACCATGGGATCTTTATAGTGCGCGATGAATAACATCGTCGTCTCTTCGGCTTTTGACCCGTTTTGATCCACCTTACTTAATTCTATGCATTTTTCAATGGTTACTAATTCTTGAGAATGTGGCCTACCTAATATTGGCAATATTAGCTAACGAATCACGTGACAGCCCCTTCGGCTGTCAATTTCTGTATATGCTCAAAATCAACGTCCGACGTAAAGCGTTTTGTCGTCGTAGTGGCATGGGGTGACACTGAAAGGTGACATCGTGTCACTAGTTCTCGATGTATATGTTTTAAGATCGAAATACGGAATATGGTAAATTAAAAATACTGTCAAACAAGTTTATTACTGCATTTTATGGCAAAAAACACCATACATTGGGGAAAAACTATTGCTTGGAAAGCAATGTGCTTAGACTCGCCTTCACCTAGTTTTCATCGACTTCAGATCCCTATTTTCCGACTCCAGGCGGATTTATTTGAAACTTTTCTTGTTAAAATTAACGTTGTTTTATAGCGCAACGCACAAAAACAATGGGTTTATTCTGGAATATTAAATAGCGTAGGAAATTACTTAGATATCCGGAAATATCAGATTTCGCCCCAATCGTACCTCTTTCATTCAGTAAAACAGACCAGGAACGCATTTTTATCTATAAAAAAGGCTTTCTGAGTCTCAAAGCAATTTAAAAAATAAAAATAATAACACTGACAGTTCGACCTTCGATTTCGACAGGTGGTGCAGGGACGGTGACTTGCGCGTGAATTAGTTTTTAAGTGATGGTAGCCTTGCGCTGCAGCTACTGCACTCTCCTCCTCCTCCCCACCTGAGCCCGGTGTCAAGACAGAGCTCAAGAAGACCGGAGATGGGAGAGGGCGCAGGTGGTTGGCGCGGCCGGAGCCACCCTGGGTGTACCACCACACCTGGCTGGATCCCACGGAGTGGGAGTGCCAGAAAGGCCACATTAAGAAGAGGCCATTGCAGCCTGACTCTCAGTCCGCCAGTCAGCCACTCCACACAAAACACACATTGGGCTGACCACGCGGCCCGAGTTATCCCGTCAGTTGGCAGCCTTCCAAGCCACTAACTACGCTCTGACCTACCCACTCCAATTTCGATACATGCTTTTTATGAGTTAGGTAATCTGCTGTAGTGTTGTTCCCCCTGCGCCACTGGGGACGCTTGGTCTCATGTCACTCTTGTGCATTAGAGCGCATTCGAACTTCTAAGACAAATAATTTCTGTTCTGAATGCACCTTATATTTCAAACGAAACCGAATTTAAAAGTATCAACAAGTTTCACTCAACTGCCGGCAATCTGTCTAAATATAAACGCACTGTAGGAAATTGAAAGCTTGTGTACTTACTTGCTGCCTCCTGAGTCGTAGAATGAACCCACTGAGAGTTAGGGATGGGAGGGGGTTCACAAGTACCTGCTGGGTAACAAGGCAACGTGAAGTTAAGTTCGTCGTCCAGCAATTTTTCCCCTTTATTCCGAGAGAAGAATGTGTCTATCTTCTGTTTTCTTAAACGTATACTTATGATAGTAAAAGTATTGTTAATGTTCTTTTAGAAGAGATAAAATATAAACACGTGTGTTTGCTTTCTAAATCAGGTATGGTTACGATATTTTGTAATCGCCTGGGCTGGACCCACTTGGAACAACTGTTGGCCGCCTTCCAGGCCCGTCTCCTCTTCGGCGTGGCCAGCGAACTCATAGACCTAATGCGCCTCAGCCCCTTGATCAGCGCTCAGCGTGCTCGAGCTCTTTACTCGGCTGGCTTTACGTCTGCTGCCAGTCTGGCCCGGGCTCGTCCGAAAGATGTGGCTCGGGTGTTACAACAGTCGACTCCATTCGTGAGGTTGGTTGAATCTTATCCCACTGCCACAGCTTCTGCTGTGTGCTGTAGACCAAGCGGCAATTCGGGGCTCCTTACTGCAGTCTTCTTCTAGAACTTTTGTAAAACTTTTCCTCTCTATGCATCCTCCTTCTCCTCCCTCCTCCTCCCTCCTCCCTCCCTCCTCCTCCTCCTCCTCCTCCCTCCTCCCTCCTCCTCCTCCTCCCTCCTCCCTCTGTCAAATAAGACCGTAACATGCCCCGGTGTAACAATAGGGGGTGCCAATAACTTAAGAACCCAGACAAAGGCATAAGTATTTAAGAAGTATTTCTTATCACATAGACATAAAAAGTCACGACTTCGTCTTTTCTATGAATAGGTCAAATTATTTTGGCCATATTTTTTTCATTTTATTACTACCACTGAGTAAATACGTTTTCGATAACCGTGCTGGGTGCTCTAAGTCGCTTGGAAGTAGCGCTTCGTATATGCGATTAAAGTAAGGGGCATACACGTTTTGTTTTACCTTGGAGCTCCAGTCTGCGCTATTGCAGGCAATCCTATAGTGGCGAGCAAACATGATTGCAACTCCAAGTCAAAACGAACAGGCATATTCCTTCCTGCGATTGGCGTCGTGAAGCGCCATCTCCTTGTGGCATTTGGTATTCCTGAGCCTCTGTGGCTGACGTATTTACGGGTTTGGCTCATTTACCCGATTGCCAGCTGGGCCCAAATCGAAATTTTGAGGACTTCTTGGCCTGGACGTGGCTTTTTTTGCAAGCTTGCGGCAGAAAAAAAGTCAGAAATTGTTATTTTCGCCTCCCGTGTTATTGTTGGCATTTGTTCTGTACGTCCAGGATTCCTGAGAACAACTCATTTGCATTCCCATCTAGTTAGCTGTGTTTACACCGAGTCAAAGAGATCGTTGGTCGAGACTCCTGCTAACCTGTTGACCAAAGTTACCTGCCTGTCCCGCTGATGCTGACACCGAAAATGCATATTGCATATTGCCAACTTATATCTTCATTTGAGTTCGATGAAATCAACTGGTGTATTTTCAATATTACTATGAAAATATTTGAAAATGAATGTTTTTGAGGTAACAATGCTTCTCTCTATTTCTTCTGATAATTAGTGAATGGTGTTTAATTTGTTTATGTTTCTGAATTATGCGCTTCAGTAGAATGTACTTATTGGTAACCTTATCGGTGCAGACGCGACTCGTGTTGTCTTTTGGATGTCGAGAGCTCCATTGGGGATAGTGACAAAATAATTAGTTTATCGCCTTTGCCACCTTTGTGCATAAATTTACGGAGAGTTGCATATGCATTCCTTTGCCCGCCCTGCATTTTTAAGTCATGCATAATCGTGTCCCGGTCATAGGAGGACCACCTTGTCCATTGTGATTATTACAGACGTGTTGGAGTTCATCGCGCACTTGGTTTCTGCTGAAAATGTCAACTCCAGAGTCTTCTCAAGTGTTGTGTTTTCAGATTATTCCAATACATATTCATGGCTCTTGCATTCTGTTTTAGTGCTCGAGCTGTCAATGAAGGTGACAGTGTCGGTAACACTAAGGACATCCTCCTTCCAGACGGTTCCGTAATCACTGAGGATAGACTGTCACCAATATTGATTGCCAAAGCGGCGGAACTAGTCCGTGAGGACCTGTGTGCCAACTACGGCATCGAGCTAGCCGAACGAGGCCTCCTTTCCTCTCCGACACCGTTAAAGGCTCTACCTTCCAGCCCTCACGCGACGGGCACACTCCTACAGAGGAAGCATAGCCATCAAGGCAGTCCCTCTGTGCTGCAATCCAAGCGCCGTCGCCGACAGTCGTCTGGCACGTCGCACCTGCAGTCTTTTCTGCCACATAAGACAGTAGCAGGTACAGTTGAGGCGGTCTCACTTTCCTCCCCAGCTGAGACAGTTGGCGTCGCTGCGACTCCTAATGACAATCTGCTAAAGGACGTAAACCAGCCAGACCAACTTCCTTCTCACGACTGGGACAATGACCCCTTTAAGTTGGAATCGGATCGACCACAGCCAAAGACGGAGGAACCCTATGTAACCGACCCACCGGTTATCGCCTTTGAATTTTCAGAACCTTGCACTCATCCTGCTGCTTTGGCTGTTGACTTACCCGATGCCCCTTTGGCTGGAACTAACTTTCATGCCACCATCAGTAAACTTGCGGATCCACCTGGTGGGGAAAGTAGTCTCATCCTGAGTAGCCAGCCCAGTCCTCTCCTCGCTCAAGCGGTGCTGAAATTCGACTCCCTCACTAGCGAGCATCCTCTTGGGGTTAAATCAAACCTAGATTCGAAGCCGCCTCCCGTTTCCCCGCTCATATCTTCACTTCAGAATGTGCATCGCTTCTCGGGCGACCCCCTCACTTTCCCAGTGTCAGAGGAGATTGTTCCTGATGAACTCGTAAGTCAGGTGGGTTGTCGGTGTCTAAGTCGTTAGCCGTGCGTTTCTTTGCTAGCACGCACTCTAGCGATATTTTTTTCGAACTGTCTAGCGAACATAGAAGGCATTCAGTACACTCATGAGCGCCCAGGAAGCTTGTTCTACGTAACCCGAATTCAGAGGCAGTTTAAGTGCGTAATGTTAGCCTTGAACCGTCTCAGTCCATTCTAGAAAGCAACCTTTCGGGGAGCTGTTACTGTATCCTCTGTCTTCTTCCTCTTTGTAATGGTCCTGCTAGCTTCCTGCTGTGGAGTAGAATGAAATCTCTGCAAACCCCCGGTTGGATACCTAATGTTTCTCCAAGGGGGTCTTGATGCCTTTCCCTTTGATGTTTTGTAGCTCTCTGGCGCTGCCCTCAGCACTCCCCTCCTTATTTTATCTGTCCTGAATTCACATGCAGCTGTTGCGAATTTGATTGCATAGCACGTCCACATAATTTGACACTTAATCTTCAACCGCTTACGCCATAACAGCTTCGGGATGACTCCCCTACACGTCTGCCAATTTCTCTTCCAAAAATCCCCAAAGGCGTTCTCTGTGGTCCAGGCCTCTGCATCAGTGCTGTCCTCGGAAGATGCCATTGAGGACGAGGTTGCGAACAGCTGTACGCCATTTAGTCATTTGAGCAGCGAGGATATCTTTAGCAGTCCGTCCTCCTTATACATCGAGTCTTCTCAACGAATATCTGGCTCCAGGTAAAATAACTTTTGCCCATGCCCATAGAACTCAGCTCTTGTCTTTTCAAGTTGGAGAACCAGTCAGACATTGATTAAAGGTTCAGCATAAAGTAGCAAACATATTTTTGTAGTAATTATTCCGCTTAGCTAAAGACAAACTTTCGGCAGATCTAGTGGAAATACTATTTACACATTTAGTGGCATACTAAGTAGGAACCAATTCAGGGGTATCGAATCTCTTTGGTTCCATCCGGTTCTCATCTGGTTAGATAGACCCCTTCTAGGAGCCTTTTTTATGCACAAGTGACTGCGTGTTTTTGTCTTCTCTCTGCACCCTATTCAGTGCACTTAGTCTGTCCCATCAGCGCCGATCTACCCAAACGTATGCCGCCTGTCCGCTTACGGCTGATAGCGAGGACTCCACACCCCTGCGAAAACCGAAACAACTACCGGGTTTGTTAGTTTTTTTATCCTCCTCTAATTAATGCTGCCTCTGGGATTTATTTCAAGCCGACTGATGCGCTTCGCACAAAACCAGTAGGCATTTCATACCCATACCTTTCATAGCAGACCGATTCCGATATTGTAATCTACAAAATAAGCGGGACTTTTTTGAACGTCTGTAAGACAAAAGTCTTTGGTTTACTTAACAGTTGTTGACCAGTTATTGTGTGCGCCAGTTGTGCCCCCCTACACGAGCCGCGTGGTAGATGCGCTGGACCAACACAGGCGCCAGACCAGGGTACGACAGGCGTTATTCGGGTTGCACTTCCATAACAAACCGAACATTGGGGGTGTGGTGGCATGCCTAGGGGCCCGGCCGCACCAGCCACCTGCGTCCTCTCCCATCTCCGGTCTTATTGACTGTCTTGACACCGGGCATAGGCCAGGGAGGAGGAGCGAGTGTGGTAGATGCAGCGCAAGTCGACTATCACTCTAAACTGAATCACCCGCAAGTCACCGTACCTGCACCACTCTGCTGTGGAGCGTACGGTGGAAGGTCGAACTATCGTGGTAGCAGTGCCCCTAAACGGGCCACGTGGTAGATGCGTTGGCCCAAAACGGGGTCATATCAGGGCACGGCAGGCTTTATTAGGGTCGCGCTTCCATAAAAAAGGCCGAACATGGCGGGGGGCGTGGTGACACGCGTAGTTGCAGGCTCATACCGCCTCAGCCACTTTTGCCTATCATAGCACTCCCACTTCGTGGAATCTGATTCAGGCATGGCGGCACGGTCAGGCGAGTCTCCGGTCGTACCAACCACCCACACCCAACCCTATCTCTGGTCTTCCTGACTCTGTTTTGACATCAGGCACAGGCGGGGGAGAGAACAGAGAGTGCGGGAGCTGCAGCGCAAGTCTAATTTCACTCAAAACTAATCAACGTGCAAGTCATCGTCCCTGCACCACCCTGCTGTAGAGCATACAGTGAACATAGTCGAAACCGACGGTTGAACTGTCGTGGACCAGTTGGTGCGCCATCTGCAGCATTGAGCCTTGATTCTTCCTTCCAGAGATTAGGTCTTATCTGACATGCGTAGGCGGATTGTTTAGTTTTCTCGGCTATTGCGCCCAATCCCATTACCAGTTGATCACCCCTGGCATGTGGTAGGAAGGAAGAGATAGTGACACTAACACCGGAGAGTCCAACACTTGCGAAGATCGAATTACCAGCCAAGTGCTTGATGTTTAGCGCACTTTTTGCTTAGTAATATTGGAGGAACTGGGTTGCAAGGTTTTTGCTTTACTCTATTTGCCTGGGCGAAGGCCATTTTCTATGCTTTTCTACGTGGATAAGTCTCAGAATTACAGGTCTTCACATGGTCATAGGCCGTGATCTTGGCTAGCCATTAGGAACTTCGAATTAAATCAGTAGATACAGTCATTAGTTTCGTGTTTTCTGTATACCAGGAGATTTCTTCTTTCATCGAGTTACTGGGTGCTTTTGAAAAATCGTGGATCCGTTGAAAATCGTCCCAAGAAACCAACTAGTATTGAAAGTACCCGCTTAGCGGGTTTATTCAGTTTTCTGTCACAGCTATTCCTGAGACCATCGCAAAATTTGAGTTGTTTGTGATTGCCTATTCGTCGTCGGGAGGGTTGACGTAGCTTTGGCAGAAAGTAGGAATCCTACTAACGGTACCACTTATACGTTTGGCACGTCCATTAGGAAACATTCCGCTCTTAAGTCGGCCATCCACACTTTAATCCCAACACTGGGTTATCCGAAACTTACGTTGAGGTTATCGGTTCCCGAAGACTCGGTATCCGATCACAGCAATATTATTCAAAATACTAACAACAGGAATAATTATGACTTTGCTTATATAGATAAGAATGAAACGGTATATTTAGAGTTTGTGCAGATTGTTTTTGGCTTCCTGTCAATTATCGTCACTTTTTACTTTCCGTTTAAAACAAATTCCCTTTAGCAACACAACCTGATGTTACGGTGTACTCTGCCGAGAGGACGAACCAGGAGTCCCACCCTGTCTATCGTGAACGTTGGCAGTGACCAGAAACTATGGGAAACCTTCCCGGTGGAGGCTAGCTAGCCCTGGGCAGTGTCAAACAAGACTCGTGGATGAGTCTTCAGCCCGCTTGGCACCTGGCGGCTCTTGTGGCAGTGGTAGCCGCGGCTTTATCTGGCATGGAGGACCGGCTGGTCGTTGGCTTTACTGGTGGCGGTTGCAGTGGAAACTCTTTGCCTCCGACTCCTGGGGGTCTCTGTCACCTCGCCGTACCTGCACCCCCGTGTGGTATTTTGGATCCCGCTCTATGGGATACTGGGGCCCTCCGATGCAGGCATGCGCTTCATTCATCACCTTAAAGTGGCAGTTTGTTTACTCTGCTATCCTACCAAGTTAACTTACTTCGGCGTACTTGCGTTAGAGATTGTTCATAGACCGAAAATTGAATTTAGATCCTCCATACCCTGGTCTAGTATTTTAGTTTAATGGTATTTGTTCAGAAAAATCTAACTACGACGCATATGGATGCTAGGCCCTGAGTGTCTGGAGTGTGAATAACCATGGCGCCGATATAGAAGGACTGTTTGCACATTTTAATCCTGACGCAAACTTTGACTTTGATTGTGTTTTTCAAACCTTTTTACCAAAGGACTTACGGTAAACCCGTTGCACACACAATTCATACGTTTTGGGATGCACTTCATTCTAATTTTCAGTCTCCTAGCATGCTGCGCAGCTTTTCTGCTACTCCAAGGTTCGCGTTTACCCTCCTAGAAATAAACACGCGTGCATTGAACTGGCTGATTTAATATCATTAACCCCCTCAAAGTCGTCGAGAAAGGTTTTTTATTGGGAGGGGGAGGGGTGAGTATCATGTAACATTCAATTTGACGATTTTACCCGCTATTGACGGAACTGCGATGTCAACAAATGTTGTGAAACCTTTGAACTTACTATGAAAAACCTGATTGCATGGTGCTGCCCCTTCAAGTTTCATTCAGCCAATTGAAGAACGAAATGACCGACGCTCGTGGTAAAAAAATTCGAAAGAAACGCAAGTTGTGGAAAATCGTTCTGCAAACGAAGAGCCTAGTTATACGTGCAGACTTTAGGCGATTTATATAGAAAACTTCTCCGTGAGGCGCATGCTTCTTATAGCCAGAAACTCCTGGGCTCACTCTAGCAGGGCGGGGTGAATGAATACAGAGGTTATTGTTTGGTTATCTCGACCGCGAGTTGCACTTCTGCGAGCGACGGTCAAAGTGCAGGTGAGTTGACACCAGCATTTGTTGATTCTGCGTAGTTCTATAATTCTGTGTTATCCTGTTAGAAAACACCCTATTTATATTCCTAATGATGCTGGCAGATATCTTCTTCGCAAAATACATCAGACTGTAATTGTGGTACTCGGATTCGTGGGATGAAATTGTTGAATTTCGGTAAAATGAGCTGGTGTGCTGCGCGCCGGTGACATAAAAATATCATAGTTGCCTTTGTCACTTTTTACAAGCGTGCAGCTTTATACTTCTCATCGCTGTTCTTCAATGTAATGGATTTAAAAGGACAACGACGGAGTCACCTAGGAAAGCACCCTTTATCCTTTCTACTGACGCTGACCACTGCGCGTAACTACTGCGGTTCTTATATAAAATGTATACATTGTATCCATGTGTCCCTGATTTTTCCTCGTCTTCACAGCCAACACTCAACGACCCAGTCCAGTCTGTCTAGTGGATGGTTTGCGCCGCCTACTGACAGGTCTCGACGACAAAGGTGAAGTCCTTTTCCAAGCTCCTCGTCTCTTGGTGTGGGATGCCAAATGGTGGTCTCGTATAGCTTCCGAGGTGTTAGGCATTCATTGTCCTAATCTCTTTGATCCCAATCTCTGTGGATGGTTGATGGATCCCGACCGTGGCCGACCGAGTTTGCGTGAGGTTATACTCGAGCCGCCTGATCCAGGGGGTTTGCGCAGCAACCTCCTTTCACTCTTCGTCTCGTTGGGCTACTCCGTTGGTGAGTGTTGCTCGTTTCTTTCCTCTCATATGCTGTATTAAAACTTGTTGTCGCTTCGTTTTTTTCTGCTTTTTTGAGATTAACACTAACCATATCTAACACGTGCATTATTGCCAGATTGTGGGCAGAAAGAAATGGAGGTGCACTTTTGATGCAGTAAGCGAGTTTAGTTGAGCACTGCGTCATCATCGAATGCTATAAGACCATTATCGTAAAAACGGATTGCCATAACTAGCCGTTTTGAAGACCTTGCTTACACCGACTTCAATTCGTAATCCATGTCCTAACACCTCTTTTTGTAACGCTCTCTGTGAAATCTCTCTTCCTTGAAAGTCTGTCTAGGCCTTTGACATGTCGATAAATGACCAGCACAATTTTCAGTATTTAAAACAAGCGTATACAGCAGGATTTATTGGTACCAACAAACTTTGTGACGGCTTATCAACTGCAACCCGTCTTTGCATAACACAGATAATGAATGAAAGTGTACAGCAATTTGAATTTACAGAAAAATCAATAAAAATAACAGCAAGGGTCACAGGTCAACGCGTTAGCTTAAAACTTCAGAGGAAAGAAAAATGTGGGAGAGGAGCTAAGACAACTACAGCCCCGAAACATCTAGGGGTGAAAATCACCAGGGAAATTGTAAATTGACCACGTGGTCTAGTTGCTTGCAGAGGTTGGGTTTCTCCCTACGTATATATGCAACTTCCAAATAACGCA
>WEDG01013923.1:0-39861 GCA_017591395.1 Schistocephalus solidus
GTGTGTGTGTGTGTGTGTGCGTGTGGATCGATAGCTGGTTATTCGGCACCGGACAGTTGCGGCACTGCCCTGAATGTCTCCTGCAGCCCAGACAAAGACTCGAGGTTGTCATTTGTGACCAGCTGTGAATTTGGTTGATACTTTTTTCCAGATTGCGGAGTGGTGGTTGAGGACTCTATTAAAGCGCTCGAATCAACGCCGAAGGCCATTATCGCTCAGGAATTTTGGTAAGTGGGAAAACGAACCAAACTATTTTGAGCCGTCCACGCGTTGCATGTCACCTTCTTTACAGGACATTTTTGGGTGGATTGGAGGGGAAGGGAGGATGGAGGTTATTTCCGGAACTACCGTGGGTGAGAGCACGCACACACACCTTTATTTGATTTAACCGGTCAGTCAAGGACGGTTGGCGTTGCACAGATGCCCCAGAACCATCAATGGCAGTTTGATGCGGTGCGAAGTCGAAACATCCCCCAGAGCCATCGACGCGTTTACTGAGGACTATCAGAGTGTATTGCTCATAATTACTTGCCATGAGCGTGGTCAGGCCTGCACTAACTGGTGTGGATGAGGTCGCTTACGTCACCTCCCCGTGCGTGGCAACTGTCAGTAGTGAATCAAAGGAAGAGTGTCCTCGCCTGTGTTAAAATTAGCAGCGAACAGCCAACCCAGTGAGACGTTCTGCTGTAATAAGGGCCCCAACCCATGACAGCCCCTATGAGAGAAAGGATGAAAATATGGATGCAAAGAGGGGTGGTCTGGGAGGCCCACGGACCATCATCTACGATTGAAAGGAGCTCAGAACTTCTGAAACGTCTTATGTTCAGAGGCAGAATGCGGCCACCTGACCACAAGTTTCCTCTGTATGAAAATATAAGCATCTGTGTGCCTGAGTAAGGTAGGATGAGATAAAAAAACGCCTCAATCTCCATCAAGGTGAGACATGTAGTTCCCTGCAGATGTCGGGAATACGCCGTGTGACATTTTCAAAATAAATAAAACACTCCCTTTACATCCTGTTTCCATATTCGAGCGTTACTGGTTAAATATCAACCTTTTGTGTAATCGCAAATGATCTTTCTTTAAAACGCTGGTAGCTGCTTTGAGGAGCTTTTAGCAGCGAACGCTTTTATCCATTATATATATTTATTGCCTTAGCAGTTTCCAATTTTCCAAGCTTTCACCAGTTCATAATCCCTTCTGGAGGTCAGCACAAGTATGCTCCGGGAAGTTAAACAAATTGGTTCGCAGTCATTATGGTATGGCCCTTAACACATATCGCGAAAATCAAGCTTTTTTCAGGTGGAAATTTTTCTTTTAATTTATCTTAAACTACTAAAAGGTGGAAACGCTCTATAAAACCTTAAAGAAACAGATATACAAAACCGTATTTCACCGAGACGAAAAATTTACTACTACGAAAGCCGTACATTTACATACTAGTTGCTCTACAATGCACACCTCAAAAAGTAGCCTGCGACTTTGTTTCGGCTAATTTTTATTAGGAGGAAAAACATTTCCCTTCTTTCTTAATGCTAAACCCGAAGGAGGCGTTTGGTTTTGAAGGGGACAAAATAAATAGTGCAGAGTCTAAAGAAGGGCCTAAATCTATGTCATCTATTCAGAAGCTTTCAGACTGTCAAGTTTTTCCAATTGAGTTTTACCATACTTTGTATTGACTTTCATGCGAATCGTTTTTTTTTACCGCTGCGAAACCGCATGCTGAAAATTTCCTTTGTTAAATTTGAAGAGACGACCACTGTGAGAGAAAGTTCACTAACCCGAGCTGTCAAACCAGTTCTCCAGTGCATCTTTAAAAAATGACAAAAATTAGCACGAAAAAGTCTAAATTGCGAAGTAGCCGAGCAGTCCGATGTTAGTGAAACCTACATCGATCTTTTTAGCAGTCAGCAGTCCGGTGGCTGGGTTGCGGCTTCCAGCCTGACTGCGTAGACATACGGTTGCCAGTTAAACACATCTCTTTAGCAATGCTCGACCTGGTTCCCAAATTTTGATAGCCTGGCATACTGTCCTGCTGGCAGTGCGTCCGACTACCGACCTCACAATAGGATAACTCCGAAAATGCTTAGCAATACTTGCTAATTATTTTAGGTAATTGGTTGCCCGGAGACTGCTTCTTATAAATACTGCACATCTTGTGCCTCTGTTACCTTTTTCTGCGATTGTCTCTGACGAGAGTTTCAAGTGAGAATCCGAAACGTCAAGCCACTATAATTCTTGTTCCACCGACTGCATCTTCATCTTCTTCTTCTGAACTGCTCCCTGGAACTCGCTTGTTCACTTCTATCGGCAGTAGGATAACCCCTTCATCACCATGCGGGTATTTTATGAGCGGCAATTAGACCCCTTACGTCATCCAAAGAAAGGCCTGATTTTGCTTTGTGTAGAGGCTGTAGCAGACAATTTCAAGACCTCGGGAGCAAGGGAAAGTGCTGATTGCGTCTAAAATAATTCGGCAACTACTTATCGTTGTTAAAGGCGAGAATACCATTCTACCAGTAGAAGATGGAAAGTGTGCGTTAAATTTTTGGACAAAACTGAATAATAATGGAATTCGCATAAAGGCTATCCAGACAATTTGAATTTTTTTACAGAAACCGAAAATTGATGGTATATGCAAACTATTTAAAGTCGGTGGCTGCTCTCATGAAATACTAATGCGAATTCTGAAATGAGTTTGGGATTAGAAGAATTACCTAAGTGGGGTTATGATACCTATTATATTACAGCATACTTCCAAGATATTTCAGAAACGAAAGGATGCCGGCTTTTGGATGCACGTCTTTTCAACTGCCGGCAAAAACCACACTAAGTAAAGAAAAAAATTTAGTAGTACGTAATTTTTTCTATTTATTTTTGACGCTCTTATAAATGTGCATATATTTTACAGAAAAAGTAGACAAAAACATTCTTCTATGGTAGAAAACCACATCTTCTTGGAATCTCAAACTCAACGAAAAGACATATTTAGGTTTACAAAAACTTTTCAAATTCCTTAATAATTTTGAGTCCGATCTGCCGTTGAATTTGCGTTCAAAGTTTTCAGTCTGCAAGCTGTATGTTTTCTCTCTAAGGAAAACTATTCACTCCTCTATGCCGTTATCTGGATACTATATAATGCTCATAACATAATGCAATAGATGTGCACCGTGTTGTGTACTTTATGCGAGTTATAAATAAATGGACAAATACGACGTTATTTGAATGTATGTTGTACAGACTTACACGGTCTCATACTGGGAAAGTTTTCAAAACAAATATAGCCTTCTTTTGAGCATGGCATTTAAAGAAGGCGTGATTTGCTATCAATATACACGCTTACTACTTAAGTAGACTTATTTGCGGAGTATGGTTTTTGCAGGTGTCCGAAAAGAAGTTCGTTTGAAAGCCGTCCTTTTAAAGTTTCTGGAATATCTGCCGCCCGATCTAAAACGAGTTTCAGACTTTCGGTTAACATTTAATGCAATCAGGCACTGACTATAGGTAGGAGTCCCAAGGAAATGCGAGTTACACACGAGGCCGGAACATTGCTAATTTCGAAACCAGCACATTTAAGCGCATGAAGTAGTTTGAGGTGGTGCCGCTTGTTTACCAGTACTGCAACCTAACGGACGTAAGTCGTTCAATTTGGAAGCATTCTATTAATTTTTGGCCGAGGTTTCGTGGGTTTCGACGCAGACCGTATGTTTGGACAACGGAAACTTCCTCTGAGATGGCATTTGAAGTGCTATAACGGTCGGCGACCGATCTCATGCGATGGTCACCAAAATGACTTTTTAAGTAGAATCGCATGATTTTCTATCTAAAGGCATAATCCCAAGCTATTACAAACATATCAGGATGCCGGCTTTTGAACGAATGTCTTTTACACCGTCTGAAAAACCGAATTTGATAAACAAATGACTACTTAAATACTGGGTATTTTTCCAAAGATTTTCGATGCCTTTACTCTTGTACTCATTTTATAGTCAATTATATTCTCTTCAAAGTTAAACTCTGGGACGGGTAGGTTTAGGTTTTAAACGTTTTTTCCGAGCTATCTGCCCTCAATGGAAGGAATATAGTCTATTCCTGTATGTCATTAAAAACGCTATAAATTTAAACGTTTTTAGCGAATAAGGTTTTTCACGCGGCCAAAAAGACGTTTGTTCAAAAGCTGGTATCTTGATGTGTCCCAAATATCTTGAGAATCTGTTCCACGATAGTATATATCGCAGTTCTACTTAAGTAGTTATTCCTAATCTAAAGTGCATTTGACAATTTTGGTTAACTTTACATGAGGTCGCTCACTGCATGTACGTAAATGAAGGCCAAATACAGTGGAGAGTAGAATCATGCACCGAGCATCTGTAATAAAAGTTTTTCGTGCAACCCACAACATTCACGAAGTTACAAAGAGAATTAAAGAAAAATTACGGAAACTTTACAAGAAAAGTTACTCGGTGCTTACAGAGACCTTTAGCTCCGGGGGGAGAACTATACCGAGGAGAATGAAGGGCATTTTCAGCCTTAATCTTAGCTTTACCGTAGCATCTACTTCACAATACCCAAAATGATTGGTCATTATCTCAGTTTGACCATTGTCATTATGAAACCTAGTTTTGTTGGAAAAAGAAAAGTATTTATATACTCATGGAATGGTAAACGGCGCGCATACATATGTTACGAAAAAAAACGGAAAGTTCAGATCATCATCTAGCAGTCATTTCCGGGTGTATTAGACCAAAAATAAGCCAAGTACACACTTGTCGGTCAAAAAGGAGGCATAGCCACGCTCTTAACCTGCACAAGACGAAGTCCGATTTGTCGCTTTTGACTTCTCAAAAGAGTTATTTGATCAGTCAAACAACTTGTTATGTGTATAAGGCTGATTTTTTTAGGGTAACAAAGATGCTTATTAGTAATCAATACTTGGTAAGACACATGAGTACGAACCTCCTTGGAGGGCGAGTAGAGTTAATGTTAATCTTAGAGTCCGGGTTAAGGTAGGGTTTCAGTTGAGCCTGGGTTTAAGATGAAAGTTAAGTTTAGTGTTAGGGTTGAGGTCTAAATTAGAGTAAGACAACGAGCCCGTGGCTAAATGGTTAGGGCATTGGACTTCTAATCAACAGGTCGCGGTTTCGAGCCTCGGGTGATACAGCACTTCAGGTTAGGTATAGCTGGCTGATGATGGATAATAAACCAAAAATGCTCGTGCCAGTTTTCCTTGTTTTTATCGTTGATGTTCTATTAGGGTTAGTGTTAGGGTTAGGCATGTGACTTGATAATATCTTAACTTCCTGGAATTTTACACAAGGTCACGTATATTACCGGGAATGCCTATTAATGTGTCTTAACCAATTAGATCCACAAACTTCTGAAATTTTGGTGACGCAATGGAGTTATCATTCCATAAGTGGTCAGAACAACAGAAAATTATTTTGGAAGCTCGAAAAACTTCGGAAGAAAACAGAACGTTTATAAGCACAGGAAGCTCAACATTGATGACAGTAGGGTCATTCAAATCTTCAACAGGTGACTAAGGAATAAAAGAAACCAAAGGTGCTTTGCCAAGTAAGAACGTGCAAACGGTATCTGCTTATTTCGCTAACGCTATTTCGTTGAGATATGAGCGAGCGTTCAGACCGTATTAATAGTTCATACAAAGGGTGGTACTGACCGAACATATTTGGAAAGTCTCTTTGATCCCCATATGGTTGAAGAATATCTTAACTGAATAAGTGCTTTTCCAAAGGTTTACGCGCCATTTTCAAGGTCACTTGCTGATCAACCCGAAACCGCCCCAGAGGTGGTTTCTATTTCCACTGACTGACGAATCGTTTTGCCTATAGAGAGTAATTCAGAGCTGGAGGATGAAATTGGTTAATTAGTGATCCGTGGAGCCTGGTAGGAAAATTCGGGAACTATATACGCGTCTGTTGTCCACGATTGCCAGGCAACAAAACCACGCACTGCCTTTGACCTCCATGGTAGAAATTTTGCTTGGAGTCAGGAACTTATTTTGGATGTAGCCAAATGCTGACCTGCATACAGTAGCCACAGACTTCCATGATTGAAAGTTCCAATCGGGAAACGTTCTTGATCCTGATCGACGTAAAGCCATTTAGAAGAATGATTCTTGCTACCGTACACTATCGCGGTTTCCACAATATATTAACCTTAAAACAAGACTGAGCCATTCATACACCGGGAAGACAGTGTGACACGCACTTACCAGAGACACTACTCACAGTAAGGAACGAAGATGCGCGTTCCAGCTTCTTATTGTCGTTTCGATGAGCACATGTTCCTCCTCTATTTTTTTCAGTCGCCATAAAAAACGTTTGTCGGGCTTTTTCAGTCTTTCGCATCGACTCTAGATAATTTAAACAATATTCTCGGCACAATTTCATATCTTATCAATTTGAGTATCCTGATATGATATGTTTTCTACTTCTGCCTTTTATTGATTTATTTTTACATACAATGGAACTCCTTCAAAATCATCTGAATAGTCTAATCCGTTCATCTGGAATTGCATCGCATGGAGAGCGAGAGCTAGAACCATATCACCGTTTCAGGTTGAATGCCTTTCGGGTGACCAAACAGGCAGAAAAGTGTGATTTTAGTGAACTGTACCTGCGAACTGGCTTTATTAGGAAATAATAACCACAAAACGAAATATTTTACCGGTCCCTCCCTCTCACACTTCAACAACAATGACACACAAATGAGGTTAGAGAGGGTGTTCAGCTATAGACTAGAAATATTCAACTTCAAAGGTAGTTTTGTCAAGGATGCCTAGTATGGCCGCCTATGCAGGACCACCCAAAATACATGTGGTTTTGCGCTAAATTTCACGGAAATCATGCTTAAGATTAAGGTGAATATTAGGGTTAAGATTATGGTTAGGTGTAAATTCAAGATTAGGGACTAAGTTTGGGTCAAGGTCATGATTAGGATAAAGGCTATCGTAATTGCCGTGTTGACTTTAAGATTTAGAGTTAGGTTAGCACCGTGGTTAAGAGTAAGGTTTCAGTTTACTGTTATGTTGGGTTAGTGTTGGCATATTTACCCTTCCTGAAATTTAGCATAATGCCACCTATTTTAAGCGGGCCGGGCGGTTCCTCTTCTCGTATCCTGTTTAGGTGGCCGTACAGGGCATCCCTACCACGGTTTGCCGCGCTGGTACCTCAGGGTGCCTTCCGATGCATCATGCAGCTTTTTCACAGGTGGTGTATAAAATAGGCAAAAGGAATGCTGTCCTCGCCGACAGTAGTCTTTGTCACAGTAACCTTCGTAAGATAACCCAACAAGTTAGACGGGCTTTTGCTGACATCGTACCAGATGTCACCAACGGCTTGCGGGCAGAAAGGACTGTTGGCATGCACAGTTGATATCTCGCACAAGGGGGCTGGGCTCTGATGCATCTTTCGACCTCTTGATGCAAAATGATAACCACCACACCTTCGGTGACGGATTCGCGCAGATGCTGCAATTTGGCGTCTGCTGACTGGGACAGCCGGTGACCTCGGGTCCACCCTAACCAATCGCCTAGGCGGACGTGGCTTGACAAGTCACCAACCACGCGCCTTATCAATTGACTGACAAAAAACCTACTCAGGACTTGCTCTCAGGTGGTTGTAGTCTCACAATAACCTTGGCCTTCCAACTAGGTCTGCCTGACTTCTGAACTGGGAATCCCATTATGTTAAGCCATCATGCTTGACACATCCGCTCAAAGGCTAGCTTCCATTCCGTCTCTCCCGGTATCCATTCCTTCCGTCATTCGTATCTAGTAGGTCCTGTGTGCCTGCTGTAACCTGACAGACAATGGTTGCTAGGTGAGGCTAGGTGACTCTTTTGTCCGTCGTTGACCCTCTAACTCCATGGGAAAAGGCACCAGGCGATTGCGGTTTCTCGATAAAATCTTCCTCCTGTGTGTGTGTGTGTGTGTGTGTGTGTTTGTGTTGACACCCACGCCACCCCGCTCCTGCTGCCCGTGGTCCCTTTAAGACGGGGATTGAGTGCTGGGGGAGGGTCGGGCTGATATATTCCATTATACTTTCCCTCTCTGTGCAGGACTTGGCCGCCGCAACATCAACAATTGCCATGCCATGTCAGCTTCTCCTATGGCAGTGAGATTACAACGGCTGATAAATAAGCTGCATCGGCCGCCCGCTGGGTATGCCTCTCTGACCCGGGATTGTTTTTGAAAGCACGGCTGTAAGGAAATGGGGTCGGATGGAGGGGGACAGGTTGTTATTGTAATTTTGGGCCAGTTAAGAGAAGCGCGTCATCACTGATCACTAAAATGGGCCAGGCCACATTGATGAGGGCAGAACCAACATGAATGCTGTCGGCGACAGGTTACATTCAGATAGAGAATTTCCTTATATTAATGCGTGACATAGGAAGAAGTTTGCTCTGCTAGGACGTGCTACAAAGAGACAGACCAGCACATCAAAACCCTCTCGCTATCTCTCTCGCTTTATCTTCTAATGACGTTGCCCAAATGATAGTCCTGTCTGTAGGGAGTTGCGTCTCGTAAGCATTCGGCGCATCAGATGCTAAACTCTGCGGTTCGATGGTACACATCGCCTTAGTACTGTCATGATGTCAAATGCCAGACAGTACGGGGACGGGGTGAGTCTTGGAGGAATAATAACAAGGCAAAAGTGGGAAAAGATATAAGAGAACATATTGGACCAGATGCAAGATAAGGTTATCAGATTATATAAAACGCGTTTCTTGAGAATGTGCAGGAGTACCGAAAAGAAGGAGGAGGAGGAAGGCGCGGGATCTCTCAGTACAGAGAGCATCTTGGTTCCGATGGAGATGGAGAAAGTTCCTTGAGGCCATTGGAAGACTACTAGAAGGTAAAAGAAAGAGTGAGAGCGGGGAGAAGGAGGAAAATGAGACTAGATGTAGTTAGGAGAAGGGAAGAAAGGGGCTGGAGGTGGAGGAAAGTAGCAGCAACCACATATGGATGGGCAACTGTTGAGCCTCTGTTAAAGAGCACGAAGCATGTCATAAAATTTCCAATGAAAATCTTTCAAAACCTTATTGATGGAAAAATGTTTTTGGTGGTTTTGTTGGATCTGTTTTGTCTTGTATCGTGAGGGATTTATGAAAGGGTATCTATCTCGGTATTCTCAGCAAACGGCTATCCCTGGGAAATCGCAAAATTTGAATCGCTCTCGACAGAGAAGAGGGTAATAGGATTTAACGAAATAATGTTGGAAACAGATAACTTTACATAGCTAGAAACAGTCGTCGAGGACTCGAGGAAAAGGAAAGTACTTAAGTCCTGTCACATCCACCGAAGACGGAAAAACAAAACTTTATCGCGAAGGAGACAGCCACTCTCTGCATTCAGCCGCCTCCGCAACACCGAGGATTCCTCTGAGTTCTTTTCGAAGCAATTGAGTCAATATATATCGACGCCAATCAAGGTAGGGGTTCAACGTGGGTAGAAATATCCACTGTTCACTGTGGAAACTAAGTGAACGTGTCGACCTTGACTGCCCCGGCGCCGAGCTGAAACACTAAATTTCTAACGGCTTCCCTTGCCTTCATAGGAAACTCCCGAAGGTATGCCCTGAAAGGGTTGTGCGCCTCTTAGAAGATGGTAAACATAAGTCCTTAACGCTTATGTTATATGCAACGGCCTTAAAATTGCATTTAACGTACATACTTCTCTCAAATGGCAACTCGGTAGGGAAATTCAACCCAACGAAAAAAACTGGCGAACTTCGACTACCTAGTAGCCAACATGTGTACCGGTTCACCAGTGACAACATTCCCGCCAAAAGTAATCAATCGTGGCAGAAGTCTGCCTTTTATTTGACCCTAATTAACTCAAAAGAGAAAATAGATGGCTATCTACCCTTTCAAAACAGCCGCACGTCAACGCTCTAATGAAAAGTTCAAATAAAAAAAGGGTTAAGAAGCAGTTAGCTAATTTTGAAAATAAGAAGAAAGTGGTCTAAAAAAGTAAATTTGCACGAATGACAGGACAAGACGCCTCAATACCACGTGTCTTCTGCCTCAACTCCACTCACGCCACAGGGATAATTTTTAATTGAACTGTTGTAAGTGCAGTATTTTATACATTTACATTATCCCACCGAGGCTAAAGGACATAAAGGATCTGATTTAAGATGACCAAAGTTGAAAATATTCTGCGCAAGTCAGCTTGTTATAAAGGTACCACTGTCTGCATCAGAGAAGTTTTTTGCGACTGGAGGTCGTGCACGACGAAAAATTGCGTCCTTTTTAAGAAATGGAAAAAACCGCTCCATCATCCGGCATTGCATTATGTTGAATTTCCACACTCGAAAAATTTTCCTGGACAGTGGCTTTCATTCAAGAACTGCTGGAAAAAAATGATCAGTCCACTATGCAGAAGGCTGTCCTCAATTTGATCTGAAATTCACTTATCGAACGAACGCTTAAAATACCGTTTTTAAGGTATTCCATCATTCTTAACCCGTCAATTCCTAAGACAGGTTTATTTTAAATTAAGGTGCTAAAAAATATACTAGGTGGACACGATGGTGTAGTCAGTAGGTAAGCCTAACTCTCCCCCCGCACGTACCGTTCTCCATTGACATCAAAAATCAAGTAGAACGGAGACGGGCGTGGAAGAAGTGCCTAAAAAGGTTAGTCCGACTATTTGGGAGCCACACACACGCGACCTGGTCCCTACTTCTTCTGCCAGGTTACATCCAATGAGATTAAGATGACACATTTGTGAGGAGGCCATAAAAACCCCCATTTAGACAAAGCGACTGTGGCTTGTCCCTCATTCCTGAGGAGGACCGAGTTACAACGAGAGTTGACAACCGTCCATGTCACGCAGCCTAAGGCTTCATGAGAGATTGCAACGCGTTAGCTTGGTTATACTGAGGCATACACCGATGTGCTCTGGGAATGAATTCCCGAGCTTCGGTCTAACACTTTTCTACCCCTCAATGGCTTGCCGGAGTCCAGTCAACTGGGATTGGGCACACAGGTCGATTTGGCGGGAAGCTTCCACCTAAGACTGGCCACATACGACCTGGTCCAACTCCCGCAGATGAGCCGAGCCATGCCAAGTGACATGCTTCACACTTTAGTGAGGGTTGCATTATTTGACATTCGATGGCTTGCCCGTAATGCTGGCTCTACCAGAGGGGACTGTATGCATGTTGTAGGATCGATGCAGTGCCTGTTGTGGGTGATTTCTCCTGATGGGATCTTGTCTGTGCTGATTCACTGAAGGCTTCATGGATGTGCATGTGACTGAATGTTCGGGACCAGGGTGGGCTTCAGGCACTGGTTAGCAGGCCTCAGTGTCATGGATTCCACATGACCGTACAGGCCACTGCCTAACTAGAAGAGACGGTAATAGTGAGGACGGTTGCAACTTTGTTTACGTTGCCAGTTTTGAGGGTGAAAATAATGATGAAATGTTTTCCCTACAGGTTTTGCTGATATTGAGCGTGTTCTCTGAAATGGGAGGCAAAGTAGTCGTATTGATATTATACTGGTGATTGGAGAACCCCAACGAAGCCAACCCAGGCCCTGGATATCCGTTGACAGTGTGGGCACAGTGACTGGTTCGGGGTGTTTGCAAAAGCTTATGCGTGAGTTGCATGCCTTCTTTGGCGCGTTTGCCTATTTTATGCGATGGATTTCATAAATTCCCGCTCCACTTCTTATGACAGTGCGCAAAGCCTGCCGATTCTGTACGAAGCCATATCAGGTTTCGAAATTGAGTTACAGGTGTTTGAGAGAAGTCGTTTGACTCTCCTTGTGTCGATGCTTGCATCCGCCTTGTCAGCGAGTACTCGTAGCGTCCTTGTCTTGGGTGAGTGCTAGTCATCCATTCTCAGTTGTATCTGCCTCAGTATGACGTTGATACTGAGGGCACCGGCTCTTTACGGGATCTCTGTGTCTGCCATCGTCCGGAGACAACTTAAAAAGCCGTCGGTGTTTTTTTTTCTTGCTTGAATTTCGAGGACTTGTCATGTCTCTACGCTCTGCAGGAACGCAGTCAGGACAGCAGCCCGGTAAATATTTAGTTTCAGTTTGAAAATAATGCTTTGCCAGTTAGCTGAGGTCCCTGCTGAGTTTGGTGAACTGCTTTGCAACTTCATAACAGTTCTTAATATTTCTTGGAGTACTACTCCGTTGGTAGACGAAGTTATCCACTGATACGGCATGAGTTCCTTTTACACTGATCCTCCGTTTGCTATGTTCATCATTGGATGCCAATTGAAATGTGAATACTGTCATTTGCATACCAATGATCCCTCCAAATTTACGAAATTCGGAGGCAAAGTAGTCCATTGTGGCCATTATGGTACTCTTACGCACAAGAGATCCGGAATGTAGTCCGTCCCATAAATCGGGATCAGGTGGTGTGTGACCCGCGTAGACAAACTGCTTAAAGTTTTTAACCACTTTGCTCAAACCTGCCCTCATGCATCTTGGCTTGGTCCTGCTGCTGGAGCACGGTGGTTATGGGAGGAGAGAGAGAGAGATGGAGTGAGGGAGATACCTTGCAAAAAAGTTTCATTTAAAAAATCACGTAAAAGTCACCTCTGCACTCGCTTCATGAGACAGTGGTCGAACTGGTCGTTTGAGTTATTGTTAATATATCCACGCAACTGTGTTCATTCAGAAAACTGAGATACTCTCTCAACTAGACTGCAACTGCTGTCCCATTTTCACTATGTTCGCGATCTGATAAGGGTTGACTATGTATATATGGGGAGTAAATGCGGTTCTGAGTTAGCCATCAGCGTCGCTCTTATCACAAGCCCCATCAGACACAAAAAATCCATCCCCTGAAAAGAGACGAGAAGCAGCTCGAGATAGAGATGAGGGAGGAGGACAAGAAAGAGATAACGTGATATCATGGCCAGGAGGGTTGTCTTCCCTTCACTGTGGTTTGTATATCTATACGTTCCCATATTTGCAGGTTTCGTGTGGTGCGCAAATCTGAGTGCGCACAAAAGCGATTCTTATCGTACTGGTACTACGCATGAACCTTGTTGTCGGAAAAAAAACAATACGACGGGTTTCAAAGTAAGACGCCGTCGAAACTGCGGCTTCAGTACCATCTCGTCTGCGCTGAAGTCTGAAGGGTGAAGTCTTCCAACTCCAACTTATGGAATGATGCAAGGAATGTTCACGTTGTCTAGATTATTTCATTTTCTCCTCGTAAAAAAGAACTCTCCATGAATAATCTCGTTTTAAGGGGGAGAAACTAGTGAGAGTTGCTTATAGGGTCCTTGCAGTAGGACATGGAAACAGGAAACTCTCATAATTAGGTGGCTTTATGCGAAATCCCAGTGGAATTATGGTTGGAGTGTATGTTAGTTTTAGGACAAGAAATTTTATACATATATACTTGCTGGAACTTAGCGCAAGATCGCCTGTCCAGTTTCCTGCCGGGGGCATGTAAGCAGTTCCAAGCGCGAAACTTATGGCGGCCTGAGGATGGTCTGATGATGGTTATAAACAATATAGGCAAGAGTGTACTATTTACAGATCGTTAAACAACTACGTCTTCTAGGCTTACCCATCTATATTTGAAGTTCCGAATTCAAGCTATTTGTTTTTCTGGGTTTTTAAACTCTCTGAGAATGGACCAGAGATTGTGTGCGATAGCTCAGTGGATAAACTGCAGTCCCCTAGTAATCAAATTATCAGCATTGATGAGTATATCTTTTTTCCGCTTTCAAGGTTTGAGAAGATCTCAACGCATGCCTACCATGGGAAAACGTAGGATTTACATGAACAGGGTTAGTAGCGAGGCCGAGTTGAACATCACATCCTCAAAATTCACGTGAGTTACTCTATCCGAACTTTTCTCAGTCAAATATTTCAGCTAAACAAATTAATTGAAAAGTCCCATGTTCCAAATCCAGACTATTTCAGTTTGACTGAACGTAAAAAGACTGATTTATCGGTTGTTTGGTAGCATGCAGGATACACTTTTAGTGAAACCAGAATAAGTTATGTTTCACTATTAATAGTACCTGTTATTGCGGTCAATTATCCAGAGCCGTGAACGATCTTATATAAGAATTGTTGACGGTGGTCACAAAGGTCAGTAAACTGAAAACATGCTTAACTTCTTCGCGTAAAACTAATCGGAAAAACCGCATTGCTTGTTAGGCATTTAAGTTAAAACTGTGCATTTTGTCCTCTTTTCAAATACGGGGTCGTTGACTCCATACCTTCTTCACTGTTTGAGCTGATATTACTTTATTTCGTAGAAATTTATGCACCACTGCGACTGTGATTCCTTCTACTCGGAAATAAATGATACCTGACTACTTGAGGGCCCAAATGTAACTGATCGATTTTATGCACCTCATAGGGCTTTCGTCTTAAAAACCGTCTATCAAGTCTACAATGCATCTCAATCTGGACAGCTCCAATAACATGACCAGTTTATTTTTGGAAAAGTCTTAATAAGATTAACATTAATAAATGATGGCAGTAATGCTAACTGCTCAAATGTTGGCTCAATGTCATGTTAAGTATTATGAGTGATGGATTAATTTATATTCATACGGTCCTCATTACCAAATATTGTGGTGACATTCAGAAATCGTTAAGTGTGAGTGGAGTACATGGCTAGGACATACCTTCCAAGTTCAGCGCCCAGGTTAGTCGAAACATTAAATGCTAAGGCTATAGAATATAGCTGGATAAGTTAATCATTTACACTTACCGAACCTGAAGATAAAATAGATTTGCTAACTCATTAACTGTTAACCGAAAGTTCAAACTGTGTTTTCGATTATAAAAGAGTACTTGAGCAGAGTTATAATATTAAGTATCGCATAACATAATTCGCAGATGTTTCAGTTATGTCAGCATGTTGCTTTTTAAGCGAGCTTCTTTCAGCTCATCTTCAAAAAATACATGCAGTATCAAATGAGTACTTATTTAGTAGGCTTTTTCCGTGATTTTCAGTGCCCTCGTAAATTTAAATATAGTTTAAAAATGCATGCAAATATGTCTCCTTTGATAGAAAATTACGACTAATTCAAATTTCATCATTGAAGAAAGAATATCTTTGAGGTTGGAAAAACTTTCAAATATTTAACCTTTCCATTTATTAATGTTGTGGGTCAACTATAGTATATGATCCTCAGTCACTGCAAACTTTTACGATCCATATATCATTTCTTCTTAGTATCTGGTATAAATGTAAGTTTGTTTTATTACACCGAAAATATACAGCTTGTAGTTTCAAAACTCGGAATACAGGTATAACAGGGGAGTGAATCAAAAAGAATTCCCAAATTTACAACGTTTTCTAAAACTAAAATTTACTCTTTCATCGGGTAAAAATTTTAAGAAGACGTAATTCGCTAGCAAATGATTACAGTAAAAAATAATTTCATGCGCTATTTCTGTAAAACCTATTTGAAATTATAAAGTCATTTTTTCAAAAGTACATTTTATGGTGGCGACAAGAACGAAGCTTGCTTACGAGCCATCATCGTGTATTGAGGTAGCACATTTACTGTAGGAGTCCTATTTGTAGGCTAGGGAGCGCTGCAACCTATTCCAATAAAACCAGACGCTGAAAGCCTAGGCACTTCTGCGATTTTCTCGCCTCGAGTATGAAGTCCGACAAAAGCTTTGCTCATCCGTGAGCCCACCACCTCTCCAAGTAGGGTTTATTGAAGCACTCTGGTTATCAATATAACGTCCTACTTTCATTTGGAATGACTGGAGGCTTTGGGAGCCGTACTTCAACAATCACTGAACGCATACTGGTGGGTTTCGCGTCGCCTCCTGGCGTGAATTAACGCATCTAAGCCCTCGCTCCTTTCCGCCACCACTGCCTCATCATAATTCCAATATACCCTGCTTTTGTGTGCAGCATATAGGCGTGGTACGAACTCATGGCCCAGTTTTGCACATCTTAAACAATAGTATGTGCTCCGTTGACGTCTTTTGTAGGCGCACGGCCACAAAGACTGCGCTCTGGTATCTGACCTCTATCGCGGAAGCCTAGGGTTCTCGCCCACGCCCATTTTCACTCATCGCTGGCCCTTGCCAAAGTGCGTACCTTCACATGTGACGCCGCTGTGAGTAGCGAGAGTTTCAGCAGGAGAGGGTAGAGATTACGGGCAGAGCCGATGCAGTTTCCGTTGGGGTGAAAGGAGGCTACCTGATGTCCAAATGGAGGTCACGAGATAATACTCATAGGAAGAAAAAGTAGACACAAAAATAAATGAAGGAGAAATAAGCTTGTAGAAGTATTACAATACAATAAACGCCAAAACGAATGAAAAACCGTAAGAAACTGGCTCTTGAATAAAGAAGGTAACGAGAAAGGGAGCGTCGTTGAAATGAGCGCTGAACATAGGCTCAATTTAACCTACAGGTAGTAGAATACCGACCTCAAATTGATTAAATTTCCAGATTATCAGGAAACATTTACATGGCAAGAATTCACTGTTAAAAAGGTATGTCTATGATTGTGTCAACGGAGATGCGGGTAGGCTGATCTAGTACTTCGTCGGACTTATTTTGCCTTCACTCAGCTAGTTCTACTTGAAACATCTGGCAGCAGAAACAAAAACATATGCAAACACACGCGCAGACAGCACACCGACGGAGTTCAGGAGATGAATCATATAGGGTCATCGAACCTAGGTTAATCAGCACCTCGCCATCCAGAATATATATATGGTAGGTTCAGGGTCTCGAAGAAGTTCTTTTACGTGCACAAAACCGGCTTGCGTAGCCCAACTCTTAACGCTTATGCTATTGTTGTTGCCGGGTCGTTTTGCCGGATTTTGATAGAGCTATGCTCCATACCGATTAAAGGTATTTTTCAGTTGGCAGTCTGTCCGTTTATATACGTCTGCATTCAAAAAAACATGCGATATCAGAAATCATGATAACATGACAACTTGTTTCAAGTTATCGCAAAATGAAACCCTGAGTACGCTTTGGTTAGCTCCGACTAACCATTTTCACGTAGATCTACTGTCACTGTAATACCCGAAGGATGCTGAGGCTTAGTACATTCCATAAGTAAGCCATCTGTGTATAATATGTTTTGACGGATCTACCACTCTGTCGTACCACGAAAGAGATAATTAGACCGTTAATTCCCACAATGAATACCTCGTGGGTCATAGCAGAGTAGTCGCAGGAACGGTGACTGGTGCGTGAAGTATTTAGGATAGTAGACTTGCAAAGCATCTACCACACTGTCTCATTCTCTTCCACCTGGGCGTGGTGTCAAGAGAGAGAGAGAGAGAGAGAGTCAAGGAGACTGGTGCTGGGAAAGGGCGCAGGATTTTGGCACCTAGACCCACTGGTCTACATATTAAAGATCAGGCTTTGACAGAACGAGGGGGTGGGGTTTCTAGGATCCCAACTGAATGAAGGTACCATAAGGCCGACATAAAGAAGGAGTTATTGCAGCTCGCCTCTCCGTCAGATGACAGTTTTCTGAACCATGGCTTTTAACGTACCATGGCAGATTTGAGCGCGTCCGATTGCCCGCAATGAGGAATATTCACGGAAACAAGTGCCCCCTGGTAGTTAACACAATGTCACCTATAGAACGGTGGTTACTTATTTATACCCGTACAACCCAGAGGAGATAACCGAAAGAGGGGGTAGAGGTAGTAGGGAATTAGCAGAAAATACCACGTTACGAGATCCGAAAAGCGACAGCATACCCGATGAGGAGCGCAGAGATGCAAACTATTTCAAGCGGTAACTGTACCGGTCATGCACCCATCCAACCCCATCTTCGCACAGGAACCTGTTAGACTTGGTGAGTATCACAAAGACAAGGTCAGATCAGTTTTCGTGACAAGGGTGGATCCAAGTTAAGCGGCGACGGAGGTTCTAGTCGACATAGTTAAAACCACTAACGATAGCCTCTCACGTATGAGACTATGCCTCAAATAAGGCAAGATTTGAAAATTTATGATTTTTCTGCAACTGTGAATAGATTAAAAGATGATCAGGTTGTTTATTGCCATTGGTACTGCCTTCACATTTTGCCATCGGTTCCCTTCGGAAGAAGGTTCTCATTGGTGGAATTTTAGACTAAATTATGTGAAGGAACTATACCTGGTTTCTGGATGGCGTTTTCGCCCAAATGAGGCTACTAAGGAGAACTTTAAAAAGTTAATACATTCCTGTAAGGGGGAATTTTATTGGACAAAATAAATACTCCTTGCGTTATATCCGTCTGTTGAGTCATTCCTGTTCCACACTTCTGCAGGGGGTGTCGTGGGGGGTGGAGACCGGTTACGAATGTTAAGGTTATAGGTTGCAAGCCTGAGTAGTAAAATTTGATCAAGAAAATAAAAAAAAAACGTTACAGCCTCATAAAATCCAACCGAAGCAAGATACTCCATTACTTTTGCCATTTTTCGTCTCATTTATGCATAATCATACCCCTAATTCAGCGTTTCAATTGAGAAAAAAAAACAATCAAGTCCATTCTGTGAATGAATTCAACAGAGGGACTTCTACATGTTCTTATGACAACGATTGGCCAACTAACGAGAGGACAGCAATCCGGGAAAGATCGGTCTGTCCGTTAGCCTAGCTGCAGGATCTTTGGCGGGGCGACCTTCCTCGAAACAGGTAGAGGTACATTTGACCGGTAGCAGAAGAATTTGTTAAATGCGGAGGGTTGGGAGTAGTTAATCTGACTGCTTATAAGTCTCTAACAAAATTAAAAAGCTAAATTTAAAGAGTGGGTTATCTACCAGAAAGCACATAGGGGATGCCGGAAGGCACACTAATGAGCGGACCCCTCACAGCAGTGTCAAGCAGTGATAGAATATCGGCGAAACCCACGTGTCTGGACACTTAGCTAGTACCTATTCTGCCAGTTTACTAAATTATTTCATAAGTTGACTGCCTGTTGGCAGCTTGTGAATATTATGCGGTTATACCGCAGTGGCTGATGAACTTCGGCCCAAATATGTCTGTGCCCAGAGCACATGGAATAAATTTATTTGCTCTAAGTTAAAAATAGTTTTTGAGGAAATTAAAACGCTGACAATTTCCGTAGTGCGCGATAACAAGCAAGGGTGAGCGTGAACCACCGTCACGCCCTTGCAGACTAAACGATGCATAGTCAAGCTGGGTAGCAAGGAAAACCGGCTGCAGCAGACGCCTCAATCAATTACAGTTCTTCCTGAACTAAGCCTACTTAGTTACATACATGGGTCCCCAAATGGCGGCGGCCGAGATAAGGAGTGTGCTTACGCCAGCAGAATCGGAATGAGGTCTCCAGGCAGCAATAATGAAAAGTCAAAAGATACCAGGGCTTTGTCCCATGTAAAACCGCCTGCTGCCTCCAGACAGCAGTGACCGTTCTCGAGACCAGAATGCGTGCTGACAGTGTAGTTTCCTGTCAGGGACAGAATGCGCTTTGTTGGCCTACTGTTTCTACAGATTTTTAGCAGCTCGCACATTGAATAAGCTATTCGGTTCTAGTCACCATCAAGAAAAGTTTGGCAATGAAACCTCGGCCTACAATTAAATGGGCAATAAGTGATACTGAACTGTTTTTGGCCCGAATTGGATGTCAGCTTCGTGCCACGTTGGCCACCGACTCTACTATCATCGGCCGTCAGTTTGACGCAGACGGACAATAGCCACGTGGGTGAGGGAAAAGAGAATGAGTTCAGTCCATTGCAGATGCAGCACCTACTTTCAAACTATTAACAGTTTAAGAATCTCATAATCTATAACAATGCGCAAAGTGTCGTAGCTTGAGGTTCTTTGGGCGGTGGCATAACACGCTCTGACGCCGGACTAAGTGTAAAACTGCAATTGAATATTAGTAATATGGAATTTCCAACACTCTTGTTTAATGATGATCCCATTACCTCCCTTTCCTTCACGTTTATCATGTGCCGGGGTAAGGATACAGTTGTGTGTGGCACGTGCAAACGGATCCTTTTGTTTTATCAGTTACTCTGACTAGGTCCGCCTCAGGTGGTCATAATATTGATACATCGTGGGCGTGGAGTATAGGATGAGGTAGATGCCTCGCAAGTATTCTCGCCCTGAAAAAAATAGCGCTCAACCACCACTATTCACCTCCGGGAAAGTTATGGTTCTCATCGCTTGCGACAGACAATTTTACTATTGATTTAGTGCGCTTGTTGATCTGGGTGCTGAGAGACAGCGATTTTTCAGACCTAACTTACCGGGAAGTGAGCGATGATTATATGACAGGAAAACGACCTTTCCTGTGCAAGTCAGGGTCATGGAAGCCCATTGTTCAAATTCCAATTTCGGCAAATTTTACTAACTTTAGATGAAACATTGGTTTTTATAGGGACATGAAATATCCAAGACATCCTATTTAAAACACCTGTAAATCACAGGACTGTCATTCAAAATATATACTTTTAAATAATCAAAACCTTGAACTTCATTTGCTGGTCGTGTAGTTACAATTAGTTTTTCCTCTTCAATTAAGGTAAAATAATAATTCAACAATTTTTGCCTGTCTAACGTATTTTTATCTCTTTTCGAAACCGGTAAATTTTGTCCATTCGATCGTTTCCATGGAGCATTTAATTCGCTACACACCTGTGTGGCTCTGTACGGTTCTGGCAACCATGGTTGGCAGTGATCTTATCTGGCGCTAACCCTGATCTCGGAATTATTATACCAAGCCTTGCCGAACACACAAGCGACATTTGAAATTTTCAGAGGGAAAATTTGTAGGAAACAGTTAAAAGAAAAAAAGTGGCTGTAAGTTTTCTGACCAATCAATAGAAGAAAATACCTCTAAAATGCCAAATTTAGCTGCTAGTGAGATGAGTTTATAATCATGCTTTATTGTGCGCCACCTAGTAAGGCACTTTTTGACATGCTTAGGCTGCCCAAATTTTGTGAGGCAGCTCACGACCGAAATGGCACGTTGGGACAGTTTGACTGCTACCTTGCGGACAGCAGAGGTCGCCCCAGCGTTGGTCAATGCACCTATTGGTAGGCCACCTGAGTCAGGCGCCATCCTATTGGACAGAGTTTTCGAGTATTTGATTGGTTCGACAGCAAATCATCCTGCCGTCACTTGAGATGAAATGCGCCCTAGTGAGAATGGCACATTTATCGGGTCATAAGTGCTCAGCTTGACTGTAATCCGTTCTCATTCACCCTTTTGGAAATTTATCTTGGCACTGGGACCGGTCTAACCAAAGATGGCCGGTATCTCATGCATGGCAAAATTGGAGAATCTGGAAACCGACAGAACGACTTTGGATTCCCATTCCAGCAATACTCCAGATATGAGTAAGTCGGCAGGACGTTTGTTCTCGATAACTAGTTTTAAAGCCTTGCCTTGCAGCTGGTTATTTTATGTTGCGGAGCCAGTTATAGACAGGAAGAATAAGAGTCTTCTCGTGTGTTTTAAATAACCACCTTTAAGCTGTAAAATTCCATGGCTTGATAAATAAAAATAACCCAACATACGTTGTCTGCTGACTAGCTGCGTTGCCTAGGTTAAATTCGAATGGCTCAGACTTGCTCGATACTTGAAACCACATTTTCTTGGGGAACGGGCAGCACAGCTGTTTAATAATTTCAAATAACTCGTAGCATTGAGATTTAGGTAAACAACGTAACGGACTTGACATATTTTTTGAAATCAGTTACGTACAAAAAACTGTTTTGGTTTGCATACGCTTCACGTTTCAGTGGGCAGTGAAATCATCGGGTTCTAGTTTATGCTCGCGAACCTATCTCTTTCAACACCGGAGCGAGCAGACTTGAAGCTTCGGACTATCATTGTCACATTTGAAGCAGTGCTGCCAGCTATAGGTCGATGTAGCACTATTGAAACCTTGGGAGGAAAGTGATTTGAAAACGGATCTGTTGAACTTGAGCCTTGATTATTACAAAAAGATTTGCTGAGACACGTAAATAGGAACCCCGGTAATACGGAGAGCCTTGCGCAAACTTCTAGGAAATGAAAATACTCCCCGTGTCCTAGCCTGACCCCTAACGTCAACTTTAACCCTAAACTGAACCTAAATACTAATCCTAATTTCCCCCAGAAGTTAGCAAAATGATTCCATAATAAGGGGGGGGGGGATTCCTCCTCCTATGTTTTGCCAAAATTTTACTTATTTTCTTTATGGGATGCTGATAAAAAATTTCCTTCTGAACTAGTTTTTAAGCTAGATATTTCGGATACTGTAGGTGAGTAGCTAGTAGGTGGGTTGTGCATTGAACAAGAAATCCCAAAAAAGATGCAACTTTGGCACTTGCTCTCAAATTTCCCTAGTTGCCCTAAAACCTCGGATTCTCACATACTCGTCCCTTGCCTAAGGGGATTCGATTAATTTCCCGTTAACAGCCTCCGAAACATGCAGACAAAAGCCCAAGCTTTCTCGGCCTTCAAAGTAATCAAGTGGACAGTCGTAGGACGGAAAAGTAGGAAGAATTGACTACAATCCTCATATGTTCGAGGGGTCCAGGCATTGTCGGTATCTACACGGGAGGTGGGAAGATCAACCAGACTGAAATCAATGTCGCCCGTGTTAATGCACCAAGAAGACAGAATAACCGAAGAAACAGTGGTTCTGAACATAAAGTAGCCCAAAATAAGAAGGGCTTCTCCCAGTCTGACGCCAGTATCTGCAGCCAAAGTAAATGTGCCTCGTTGTCTGTGCCACCACGCTGTGCTCTAATAAACACCAATTTATAGATAAAAGCTGTAGCAACCGCCAGAGTCGAGCAGTCGCAACGTGGAGTGACGGACTGTCGGTTTTCACGTTCGCCGTGTGCGCGTGTGGAATGTGTTGATTGGACGAGGCGCGATAAGCGGCACGGCCGCAGCACTGTCCTGGGCTCCCCGTCCTCATTGCGTCGCCGGTTGGGGCTGCGAGGTTAACTCGATCGCAGTGGGATAAGACGTGTGCTCCTACTTCGTCTGCCCCTCCCCCCTCCCCTTGGCGTCCCCCCCACAGTCAGCATACGCCGCTTACCCCTGAAGTCTTCTCTGCCTCGTCTCAACTTTGCCACGGCCACCGCCTCGTGTTGCTGGTCTATCGGGACACGGAGTGGTGCGCGAGCACGCGTATGTACGAGTTCGGCTTGCCTCCAAGCCGACACACAAAACACCTAATCGTCGTTGTCGTCGTCGTCTACACGCGCGCGCACACAGCCAACTGCCGCGCGATAATCTGATAAGGGCTTATCTTGTAACTTATATCTACAGCCCCTTATCAGCGCCAATCAGCTGTACTACCCTTCATAGACGCACACACGACCCAGATGGGAATGTGTGGGTGCGTGCGTGGTTGGTGCACCTAGCCGATTGAAAGTGGAACAGCTGTATTTGCAGCAGCAGTAGCATCGTCATCATCATCATCATCATCATCAGTAGCAGCAGCATTAGCGGCAATGCGACGACGAGGAGAGCGATAAGACCCTGAACGAGCGCCTTAACTGATGGTTCGTGTGTGTAACCTCAGATTACACCTCTCGTCCTCCCCTCGAACTCCTGCTCTTGCGTCGCCCCACCGGCGCCGTCATCAGCGGCATCACTGCCAGTATCGTCGCATCTGAACATCTGAAAGGCTACAGAAGATTGTGCTTTGGGGTAGGAAAAGCCTTTTCCTAGGCATCGTGCCCGGAAGTGCAGTGTACTCAGGGCGACGTGAGAAAGGTTGATAAAAGCGTGCTGATAAAAACCATTGCAGCCAGCTTACGCGATCCCGGTTACTGTTGCTTTCCGAACACATAAACGCCACTGTATTTAAAAATGAGGCTGGGCGTATTTTATATACTGCAGTCTGCAGAAAATCTCCTCCACTCTCTACTTAGTGAGTGGTTTTAACTGCACACACGTGCGAATTAAGAGCAATGGACGATCTAGAAAAAGTCATTGCAGCGATTTGCTTCATTTAACCAACAAGTTGTCTTTTTGCTAACGTCAAATCTGCGCTTTTGCCGATCTGCACGCTCGCAGCATTGGTTGTGCTGATGACAACAGGGCTTTTATTTGCGTCAATAAAGGTGACCGTAGTGTCAAAGGTATTAATAGTACAATTATTATTAGTATAATAATTCGTATTCGTGGCAGTCATAGTAGTAAAAGTATCGTTGATTGCTTTTGTTTTAATGCTTGCAGAGGGTAAGCCACTGTGATAAATCGTCACAAGCCAATACCTGCCTTTGGAGTGCTGTGGATTTGTAATAGCTACATTAGGACTCCATTCACACCACGCAATTTGATATTGATCACAAGTGTTACGTACAGGGATTTTTTGATACTGATTTTAGCAAGGTTTTTATATCGGTAAAAAAATACGAAAAAGTTGAGCGAATTTCGCAAAACTAGTTTACTTCGAGCCTCCCAAGTTATTTTAAACAACCGATCCCACTGAATAGAATGATTGGGGTGAATGACTTTCACAGATCAGTTGAAAGGAGGCCAAGTGCCGCGCTAAGGATGAATAAATAGCCTAACTACCTTTGCCATAGATAAAATGCCGCATTTTTGGAAGATGTGATGTTTTTAGGAGAGTGGTGTCAGAACATAGCACACTGTAGTTCGGAGTACTATTTAAAGATGAAAATCAATGAGGCAGGCTTCACTCTTAATGTTTTCAGTTTCGGCGTAATATGAATAAAACATGTTATCACTAATTGTATCAAATTGTAAAAAAAGTAGGAAAATTATGAATGACATTTTCCAAACTTCGACACAAACCATACTTTTTCGAATGGTATTGTGCAACGAATCTCTCTTGCATACTGTTAGTCAGGATTGTATGTTTTCTAGATTCCGGAAGAAAAGCTTGATATAGTGTGATTTGCCTCCAGAAGAAAAAAATATGACTCACATTTTTCAAAAATAGCCATGTCATTCGGCGTTCTTTTGTTTGGAATGGAATTACTTAGAGGTGAAGTTTGTTTTCATAAGTACTAGAAAAAAGATTGTTTACCACCTGTTTTGCTAAGCCCCTTATTGTTTCTGTTCTGGGGCCTGGTCTTATTTGTCGCAAAATGACATGCATTGCCGCCAGCAACCCGTCTTGTGAGCCGACCTCCCCCCTCCCAACTTTCTTACGGACACTTTGCATTTTAAGACATCTTTGGTAGGCATACGTTTATTTGCCCTTTTGTTACCAGAAAGGCGACTGCATATTACTTATGTGATATCGGTAACCTAAAGTGCTCGGTTACTTAAATCACGACTTCTTATAATTTCACGACCAATGCTAAATTTACGTTACAGACCGCATTTTCAAGTGCGGAGCACTTTTCCCTTGCAGCACTGGTGTTCGGAAGTTGGAGTTCTCAGTTCCTACTTATCGTTTGTAATCTTCCGGCGTTATCTTTTTGGTGTACCCACTTCTCTCTATGGTGAATGGAAAATTTTTTGCTGAAAATTTTGGAGTGATACTTTCAAAATAAAGCGTATCTCTCTTGCTCTGTAGTAACAGTTCGCTCAATGTAGTGTTGTCAAAAATTTACTGAGAGTGCGCTTGGACTATTATATCCCAGTTGAACGGAAATTAAAGGTCTGAAGAAGTGGATACCGTACGTCATCGGCCGCTTGCTTAGATTCGAGGGATGTATGGCAAACACTTTTTGTGATTAAGCCGGTCTACTTGTCAGGCCTGTCAAAAGACGACTTGGCGAGCATACGCGCTGCTTCGATAACTTCTCTTCAGACCAGTACAGTTATAGGGAAACGCTGGAACGTCGCAGAAATTTAAAACATGAAATCGATAATCTTCGTCCGTTTGTGTGGGTTATCTGAGAAATGTGCATAGGAGGAGGATGATAAGAAACAGTGTGATAAGAAACAGTATGATAAGCGGCAGTGAGTGTTTGGTAGAGCCGTTCAAGGGGAAGGGGGAGGACAGAGATGGCGCGGGGGAATGCATGCAGTTAAGCGGCCGTTGGCCAAGTTAAGCGCGGAGCTTGTACGAGGTTCTTTTGTGCGCACAAGACCGGCTTCTTTAACCTAATGGCAGTCGCTTCCGCTACTGCTAGTAGACGTTGACCCAGTGGCTTGGGGTAGTTTGATGGGACCTTATAAGTTACACGGAAAGCGTTGCTGGGGTCCACACTATGTCCGGTGTCAACAAGATGTGCAAGGATGGCGCTTTTTATGCTCTTGACTTCCCCTTTGTTCAGCCATGCTGGGAGGAGTTCTCTTATTCTTTTGGATAGGCGCCGACTCGTGCGACCAATATAACCTGCTCCACAGGAGCAAGCAAATGAGTAAATGCACATGGAGGTGGTCTGAGCCGGCAACCTATCCTTACCTTAGCCTCGTAAAAGAGAGTTGGTTCAGAACACTATCTGAAGTTTCGCTGCTGGGAAATTTTGTGTAAAGGCTTGGTTTATGCATCTTTTCAGGAGTTCACTAGTCGTATCCCCTAGAAAGGGCACGTTGAGGAATAGAGTTTTCTTTTCAACAGTAACCTTGGCAAGTTTCACTGGTCTTGCGACAAGATGCTTTTTAATAAACCGATCAGGTTATCCATTCTCTCGAAGCAGGTTCTGGATCTTCCCAAGTTCCTCCTCGATACTATCTGCCGAGAAAATTTTTCTAGCCCTTTGCACTAAGCAGCGGACTAGACTGCGTTTCTGTTGGAGAGGAACGAAACTGCCAAAGTTCGTATATTGCCCAAACCAGGTTTTCTTTCGATAAACGCTCCTTTGGATGCTGCCGTCAGGTCTTCTGCTTAGAAGGATATCTAAGAAAGGGAGTGAACCTGTTCTTTCCATCTCCAACGTGAATTTGATCGACTGATGCGCTTGGTTTACAGTGTTTAAGAGTTCACCTACATTTGTTTTTTCTGTGACTATTGAAAAAGATGTTGTCGACGTATCGGCCGTAGTGTCTTAGCTTTTTGATCTGTCCGCTTAGCTGAACTTTCTCCAGCTTTCCCATAAAGACATCGGCTAGAATAGGTCCAAGTGGCGAGTCCATAGCAACGCCGTCTATTTTTCTGTATAACGGGTTGTCAAAAAGGAACTGCACATTTAAGGTGCATCTTAGTAATAATTATTTCAGTGCATTTGTCGGTATTCCTGGGTCTTGTTCACTGGTCAATAGGAATTCACAGAGGTAATCGACTGTCTCAGTGATAGGGACGTTTGTAAAAAGTGATGAGACATCAAAAGATAGCATCCTCGTGCCGTTTAAGTTAAGGTCTTTGACGTTTTCAATAAATTCGAATGTATCTCGGTAGCTGCGTGGCGCTAGCTGACGTTGTACAGGCTTTAGTTTCTCTGCTTACCACTTTTCTATGGCATGATAAGGAGAGTTTCGCATGTCTAAAATCGGACGAAGTGGCAAGCCTTCTATGGGGATCTTCGGTATGCCATAGAGTCGAGGGATGTGTTTAACTACTGGTGTGAGGCGTTCGAGAAAACCACCTGCACGAAGTCTTTTTAAGCAGTCAGTCAATTGTGCCTCTACTTCATCGGCGCAATCCTTTTCTTTATGTACTTCCCTGAATTTATTTTGATCTGATAGTATGGAGTGCATCTTCGTTACCTAGTCTGATCTGTTCATTAGAACGATGCCTGTTCCTTTATCCGGTTTTGTTATTAGGATGTATTGATTCGCTCGAAGCTGTTTTAACATCTCACCGTGTGCTTTTGTTAGCGATCCCCGAATTTGCGGTCTCTTGTTCAAGTACTGATAAGTAGAATTCACCAGCGTGGATTTAAAGTGTTGAGCGCTCTCTGCAGATACGGGCTTCAGGTCGTAAGTTTGGTTCCAGATATTCTCGAATTGGGTTTCTAACTCTAATTAACTAAGCTTTCGACGAGGCAATCAGAATTTTGGGCCTAAGGATAGTGCTTCGAGCAACGTTTTATCGAGTGGCATAGAGGAATTTTTGTGGACGTACCGATCGGGATCCTTTGGAAAACGTTATTTTGGCTTTATTTCTTGCACCCTTTGAAGTTCGATTTGGTAGAGCTCGTTAGCTGATAACGTTGAATTCTGAACTACAATCAGTTTGCAGCGCTTTGAGCTATCACGACGAGCTAAAGCTGGTGGGATAATAGGTTCCTCGGTTGAGCACCCGAATGAACGTTTGGTTTTGATCGTTGTGCTTAGCAAATGAATTAGGTCCCTCCTTTGCTGGGGAGTACGGAACCCGGGAAATTACGTTGGCGGCCAGTTAATGTCCTCTCTAGAGAAAGGTTTATTTTGATTTTATAGTTGATCCTTTTGTTTGCCAACGCATTCAAATGTCGCAAGACCAGTGAAATTTGCCAAGGTTACTGTTGAAAAGAAAACTCTATTCCTCAACGTGCCCTTTCTAGGGGATACGGCTAGTGAACTCCTGAAAAGACGCCTAAACCAAGCCGTTACACAAACGTTCCCAGCAGCGAAACTTCAGATAGCGTCTCAACTAAACCTCATTTACGAGGCGAAGGTAAGAATAGGTTGCCGGCTCAGACCACCTCCATGTGCATTTACTCATTTGCTTGCTCCTGTGGAGCAGGTTATATTGGTCGCACGAGTCGGCGCCTATCCAAAAGAATAAGAGAACACCTCCCAGCATGGCTGAACAAAGGGGAAGTCAAGAGCGTAAAAAAGCGCCATCCTTGCCCATCTTATATATATATATATATTACCAACGGGCATTTCAAAAAATTTAATTAGAAGGTGAAATTTCTTGGAACTGGAATAAATTTCTTAAGTAAATTTTCGATATTGGTTACTCAACTCGTCTTCAAACTTCTGTGCCATTCTAACTCTTTAAAAGAGTTAAACCAACGAATGTGTGTTTGGCCGAAGCCGGCACGAATACGCGTCAATGAAATTCGGTTAGAGCTGCTTCGTACGCATCTTAACTGTAAATTCTCAGGGATCAAGTTTAATTTTGAAACAACGGTTTATGGAAAACTCACATTTGTGTATGTGCTAGTACATCGGAAAAATTATATATTACTTAATATGTTAGTTTATCGTAAAGAGACATATTCAGAGGTCATAATATAGTTTGAGAGTAACTAGTCCATCCCTCACCGAATGATTTATGTCTCCAGTCTGCTCAGTCGAACCAAAACGCAGCACTCTGATAAAGAGAGTTATCAAGCAAAAATAAATACTCTTTAAATTATTTTCCCGGTACCCTCGGAACTTTGAGTGTGAATGCACGAAACCTAAAGAAAGGTAGGTCAAATGATGCGGTCACCCAGGCACCAGAAATAACCACTTGGCGAAGTCTCCATACGTTAAAAAGGCATCTGTGCTTTTCGGAAGACAGCATAAAAAATAAGATACAAATTGCACACCAACCACTCAACATCTTGCGCACACAAAATGTACACCCTAAGGACACGGTTGACTACCTCGTTAGAAAAGGTGTTTTTTGCAAAGTCCAGTATGCCAGATGTGATGCCATCTATTATGACCAAACAGAGAAATCTGTCTCAACCGGCATACATAAACATCAAGGTCTCATGCAGATATTGGACATGGGGCAAAAATTTGCGTGGAATAACACCTACCTTGGTGGCGTCTGTCAAATAACGAAAGGTCTTGAAGTCCTGGTGGCAGTGCATTCAAATGGGGCATACATTTATCGGCATATCGATTTAGACGCCAAGTGCAAGTTTCTCAAGTATAAATGGAAGTCAAGTGACAAGCCGACAGGAGGACGAAATGTAATTGACGCGTATTGGTGCACATAATTGCTTGAAAAGCCCTATAAAATAGTTGTCGGTTTTTTACATGACCCATTATTTTGACGACGAGCTAGGTAACCAGTCTGGAAAATTTGCACATTACAGTTATTCTGTTCTAAATTAATTTTGCCCTTTTCTTATAGATATGCATATAAACCTATACAGGGTGTGCGTACGAATAGTTTCAGTTGCATTCCGAGACTTTGAGTGCCAACCAAAAAAGAAACTATTTATTTCGAAAGGCCGTAAAACATGCAACAATGCTGTTCATGTTTGACACAGTATGTTAGTTACCATGCCTCCTAAACGGGCCGCGTGGTGGATGCGCTGGACCAACACGGGGGCCAAATCAGGGCACGGCAGGCCCTGAAAATCTCCAAACAGTGAAAGTATAATAATCGGTCACGAAAACTCAACTTACCCTTGCTTCTTATCAATGGTTGTACCACATCTGTAGCAGGCGTATTTCGGTATACTTAAAGTAAACGCTTTTAGGTCACTACAGTGTGTTCTGTGCCAGTGAGCTCCCTCTTTTCTGGGTGCATGTTTGAGGATTCCCGGCTAACGTTGCCGTTCTTTTTGCATATGTTTAGGTGATGCCCTCCGTGCGGCCTTACTCTTATACACACTCTTAGCATATATCATGGCAGTTATTCACTGTTATTTAGTCCTATTAAACGAGGTTTCCAGTAAGTCGGCCCTGAGGATGTTCACACAACGAAAACCCCTTCGGAACTATGAGTAGAGTCTAGCAGTCGATATGTCAAAGACTGCGCAGCTAAAATGATTAGTTCGTGGTAGTTAATATATGAAGCCTGAATAAAAAGAACTGTCGTTGCCCTTTCGTGGATAGAAAAAACTATTAATAGGCTATCTTGTTTTTAAGTAATACGGTCGCCATATGTTTGGTTATTAATTGTACTACCAATAACAGTCGTTCTATTAGGATTACCCGGAGTTCCAGGAATAAAACAGCATGAATAGTTCTGGGCGTGCAAGAATATTAACGGAAAAGAATATTTAACTGCACCTAAAGGAAGCCTTTATAGCTTTATATATTTTCCTTGTTGAATCAATTCTTTGCTGTACGATTAATAAAAGCCGCATTATGGCATCACGCTCAAAGTGGTCATCAATTTTTTTGCACAGAATCTATCTAGCTTAGCGAGAAAAAATTGTAACTTGAAAATATCTTTGCGCTGTTGTGCACGATAAGAGCGGATGACTTCATGGGTTTTGTGCGTCAAACATATCTTTCAACCTAGCCATGGAGTTTTTCGAGCTTGGCTATTATCATGGCTTAAAAACAGCTGGATTGCTATGGTGAAATACAGTAAACCAAAATAATATTGAGTAAACTGTGTGAATAGAGCTGCAGTGTTGAATAAGCGATTTCTGACGAACAGTAATCGCAAGAAAGATAATATTCCTCGCATAATAGCTGGCTATCGAATGAATTCGATATCCTGAATAATTTCTGACCCTCTTCTCCAGCGGTTATCTGATGTGAAAAACAATGAATGGGTCGTTTTTTTTATTTATTTAAACTCATTGAACAGTCATTGCAATTCATAAGCTTGTCAATGCTCCCCTTATCTACTATAGTTACTGTCCCCGAAACCGCTAAACCTGAGTGTTTACAGTACTAATATTAGTCGCAGTACCGATAGTAGCATTAGTAGTATTGGTAACAATAATAATTGTGGTGGTGGCAGCAGTGGTGGTGGGGTGGTGCTGTTAGAAAGAGTAGTCTTGGAACCAACCGTAGTAAGCTGAAGTGTAGTGGTAGTATTTCTGGCAATATTAACAATACTACTGAAAGCATAAACAGTAATAGTGGTAGTAACAGTAGAATCGATTAGTCTTAATTATTTTCCTTCTCCTACAAATTTAGCTACTCGGGAGCAGGCCAGCGCTTCCTGTTCACATACAGATAAGGAAGGTTCCCAGGTAGAAGAAACTTCAGGTTCCAACTCCTCAACGCCGCCCTTCCACCCATCGGCCAAGTGTGAGGCTACCGCTGCCACCGTATCTGGCCTGGCGCCACTGGCCACCACACGCTCGGGCAGCAGCGGCAGTCGGATGTCGCTACCGCCTGACCTACAACTCTCCACCACCCGCGCTGAAAAGGCAGAAAAAACAGCGGTGTTAGCCGCCTGTGACATTCCAACTGGCCATTCCTGGGGTCCTTTTCGTGTGATTTCTCAGTGCGTACGACGTCGCAGTCCTAGTCCACAGACCGACGTCCCAGCAAAACAGATCACAATTCAGGTACACTTATATGCTTCTGAGATCTACGGACCTATATATTTACCTCTCACATTGCTATGCTCTACTTCCTGTGTATCGTAATTCTAAAATTATATTTTATCAAGACCCAAACATAACACAATTAATACTGGGACCTCACCGATAGACTGGTTTCTGCCGTGTAAATACAGACTGTTATCCATCATTAGGGACTTTAGACTTCTGAAGACTGGGACAGTTTCACGATAATTCTCATTTTTTAAATCGGACTTAGCTGTTAGAATGTAGAAACTTAAATCTAGAGACCTTGCAGGCAGTCGGAAAAGGGCGAACGATCTATAATCTGGAATGCACACAACTGGGGCCAGAATACTCAGTAGTAACTGCATTCAGTCAGTACGTGAACCCCGACTGCGAAGACTTCGAATTGAAGCTCAGTCTTTCGGTTGAGGATGGAAGGACTACTGCCCAAAGAAAACAAGTCAGAAAGGGCCATTTGGATTTTCCTAGCCCTTGCCGGTATTTCTCCAGAGGTTGGTACTTGTGCCCTTGTCTTCGAACGGTAGGCTTACGCTCTTCCCTGAAATCAAAGCACTGGCTTTAAAGCCAATTTAAAACTGGTATGTGAAGAAGGAGCACAGTAAGTGTATATATTTTCCGATGGGTAAACCACTTCAATAAAGCTTGAAGAGTATGTAGATGGAAGACAAATGAAACCTGTGCTTGTTTGATGAACCTGAAAAATTGGCATATTTCCCTGCTCAAGTCATAAATTGTGGTATATGGAGTAGTCTGCTGAGATAAGGTGAGCTCACTTTCACAGCCAAAAGACTTGGATGTTTGGTATCCTACTGAAACTTCTCTAGCCATAGGAACGGGCCTGATCTAGTTGTCGATTGAAATACATCGGAGCCTTGTGAAGGTTCAGTTGCTGTGAGGTTCAACTAGACAAACGTGGCACACGATATCAAATGCATCAGTCAATTCCCTACTTAAGGTTTTATAGGCTTCCTATACTGGCTCCTTTTATGGATGAGCTTATATATTTCTGGAGTACTTTTCATTTCTGCTATCCTTACTGGTGAAGTGGCTTTTTGTGCAATGTATTTCCTTTCTGCAAAGTATGTGCACAGGTTGTGTTTTGGTCCTTTTAGACCTCGAGTGGTGGCGAATGCAGTATTCGTCTACAAGAAGAAAACTCGTGGATAAGCTTTACCTGTGAGGCTACTGAGAGCACTGCAGAAGTGGAGGTGCCGAATATCGACATTTTCTTTGAACGTACGTTTTGAAATGTAACCAAACTTCAGATCTTTCGTTGCTCTGGGGCCTACCTGGAGCATCACGCGTTTTTTTTTCGGGGCGTTCACCCGAGCTGGGTCGACTTCGGAAGGTGCTTCCCTTCTTTTACCTTTGGGCTTCAATCCAGAGTCTTCAAAGGCAGCCGAATAACAACATGTCACGATACAGGTGGGATGATAATTCGCCAACTGCGGAAAAGGAGGTCCGATGACGTTCCAGAAGGGGAGACCCAGGAGCACCGATTTGCATGTTGAACAGTTGAGGATGATGGGTGCTTTCGATGCATTTACTTCCCTCTTGCTCCTCCCATATTCACTTGCTCTGATGACAAGAAAGGGTCAAACGGAGTTGGGTATGTGTGAGCGCATTGGCTTAAAATATAAACAGCCTGTCTATCCTCGACTTCGACGAGGTCCACCGTGTGCATCACGCCAGGGTAGAGGCAGAAACGGTGAATCGCGCCTGAATTAGTTGTAAGTGATAGTAGACTTGCGCTGCAGCTACCGCACTCTCTCTCCCTCCTCCACCTGAGCCCATTGTCATGAGCGAGTCAAGAAGACCGGAGGTGGGAGAGAGCCCATACGGCTGGCGAGTTTGGAGCCGTCCCTAAGGGTGTCACCACACCTGGCTCGGATCCCACGGAGTGGGAGTGCCATTAAGGCCACATTAAGAAGGAGCCATTGCAGCCTGACTCTCAGTCCACCAGTCAGCCACTCCACACAAAATACTTACCAGGCTGACCACGCGATCTGAGTTCTCACGTCCCTTGGCAACCTTCCAAGGCACTGCTTTCAGCGCATTGTGATAGATTCAAACGCGTCAGATTGTTGATAGGGGGTAATGCGCTGCGAAGTCGACCACACTCTCCATTCTCATTCCCAGGCTACGTATAACGAAACTACGAAAACTCCGCAAAATTCAGGGTTGAGTTGTAGGTTTTTGAGAGAGGTCGTCAGGGTATTTTGTTTCGACGCTTGCATCTTCCTTCTCCGCGAGTACCTAAAGCGTCGTCACCTTAGTTCAAATTCTTGGGCAGGTGCTCATCGCCCATCCTCATTATGATGTCTCACCAACGCCATCGCATCTGTCTCAGCATGGCGTAGATACTAAGAACACCGGTTCTTTACAGAATATCACTGTCTGGCATCTTCTTCTATCGCATCCCCAGCAGCCTTCTCCGGAACCAGATGTGGATCCCATGGCGATCCTAGCACTACTTCCCAAGAAGTGTGTTCTGTGCATACGCGGATATTAAAAGAACTACGAATGGAGGCGAATATGCGTATCCCAGGTTCTTGTTGTAATGAAGATGAAGCAACTATCACTGGAAAAATAGTTGTACCAGTCTGAGCTTTCGAACTCGTACAGGGGTCCATCACCAGACCTGTGTGAATGCAACAAAGCATATGTACTCTGCACCTTCGTCCGCCCACTGTCCCTATTCACAGAAGCAATGTCCACGTTACAGCAACCTAGTTCACGGGTAAAGGACGCTTTGTCACTGGATGGTGCATAAGCAACAGCACCTTGCGAACTGCCAGAGTAAGAAACTGTACTCTAAAGACTACAAGGAGACGAGGGCGAATGCGGTGGTGTTGTTGTGTTGCGTAATGTTACAACTGCATACTTTGCCTCCGTAAGCTGTGGTCAGCTTGCCAACGGCATGTTTGACAAGCATCTTCGAGCACTATTTCTAGTCCCCTCTGTACCAATTTGGGAATCACCGGTGCGTACCCAAATTCAGTTTATTTGTCATCGCGGACAGATGCTGTAAACAGAGCAATCACACTGGCTGATAAACGTTGGTTGATGAACGCTCACCAATTATTAACGTAACTCTCTCGTCCCATTCTGTCCTGCGGCTTATTCTCGAGTCCCGCCAGTCTCCCTGGCCATTTTCGGCATTGTTATTATGCCTTTAAAACGGCCTGAAGCTGTTAGAATGGAAGGCCTACTAAACTGAAGTCTGTCCTTCAATATGGTGTACAGTGCCAACTGTTGAAAGCATTCTCGATTCACCATGGTTACATGACGGAATGGGGTCTGCCGTTTGATTTTGAATTTCTGGTTGAAGGCCTGTACAAGCAGGCAAATAGCTATTAGCAGCATCTAATCGATAACTATTCCTGACAAATATGCTGGAGGCTGGGATGCCTATTTCTGACTGATTTTCTGTGGTTATCCACCCTTTTCTAGCCTGCCAGCAAGACCTGGGGTTGGAAGCCCGGTTCAGTGACCATTGAGCTTTAGGCTCAAGCAGTTTGGCCGTAGATTTACGTGCTGACGGCTGCAATGGGAAATATCTACAGTCCCATGGACCCGGCGTTCGCCGATCCATCCTGACCGCAGGACGGAATGCGAATGCTACGTGTAACCTCTGAACTCCGATCTGTTGCCGCTGCCGCCGCCAACCAACTGTCTCAATAAGTGAAGCGTAACGTGATCATAATAGCTGCACAACGTCTATAAGTTTGAGTTCAATTAGTTTTGCTGGCAGACTTCGTTAAGGGCATTGCTGACCTGCATGTGTGATATCTAGCCTCACAAGGACCACAAATGGTAGGAGAATATTGTTCTAATAAAGCACTTATTCCAGTGATCGTGTCTCCGTCTTCGTAGTGGGAGGATAATTGTGACTGAAGATTCTCAGTATCGAAGGTTACTCAGCATGCGGACACGGATATCCGAAAAATTCAAGCAGTGAGAACCAACAGCCCACTAATTTTGCAATACTAAGCTAGCCAAACTCTTGGGTACCAGACGCAGGAAAACTCGTCTTTTGTACAGGTGACTAAAGAATTCCATCCGGCAAACTCGTGAAGCCTTGTAGCCTAAGTCGATAACCGAATGGGGATTAGGAGGTAGCCCGAGACCACTTGCTTTTTCAACTTGTATGCAGTTTTTGTCGCAAATCGGGTGACATTCTTCCTCAAGTTTGGCCTTGTACGTTTTCTTTTGCAGCCAGCTGCGAAATGCTCACTCTGGTGGCCCTGTCGAATATTACACGTGGTAGTCTGCTCCACGGACGTGTGAGGATCCTACCACCAGGAGGTGGGTCTTTCTACCGTTCATTTCACCCGTTTTTTGCCTCTCCTGTTGATGCGCTGTTTTTTTTTTCTGTTGTTTTTCTCCATGTTCTGTCTTTACCGTAGCCCCCCTTTCATAGCTCTCTTCGATGGCTGCAATAGTTTCCGTGCATGCTCTATTATATTTTTGTGTATAAATTTCTGTGAATGTGAATACGCTTGAGGGGGTATAGACAAGCCTGGCTATTTAAATATAGACAGGCTAAGCTATTACGTATCCCAGCTGTGCACAGGTAGGGAGGGGGGGGGGGGGCGAAGACACAACCATATATGGCATTCCAAATTTGGCACGTAATCTAGCAGTCAGGCCGATGTCGCCAGTGCCTCTGTGCGGGCAGTTTAGATGACCCGCCTCCTCCCGACCGGACAACTAAGAGATAGACATCTGAACAAGCTTTATTCCTCCCCTCTCTCGCTCTCTCTCTCTCTCTCCTTCTCCAGTTCCACCTTCCTTGTCTCGCTGAGCGTTCTATGACAAATTGCTCTCTTTTAGAAACTCTGTGTTTGCGTTTGTGATACCATCTTTGACCAGTTGATCAACAGAAGCCCAAATGACCCCCCAAAAGCAGGACACAGGGGCAGAGCTGCTGGAGAAGCTGCAAAAGTCAGCGAGATGATCTCTGGGAGCGAAAATAATCTCCTGTTCTCCCCCCACTAGCTGAATATGTCAAAGGCTCTTCCAAAATAAAGGCTAGAACTGGTTGTCGATGGCAGCCATGAAAATGTCGGTGGGCTGGAAAGTCTAGTAGAGTTTCTGCAAGGAGATGACCTCAGATAGTTGAATATGTAAAGAGGCAAAAGTTATATCTCAGAGGTTTTTGCAATGGTGTTTCGTGCTCTACGTTAAAAAATGAATAAAACTAGCTCCATAAGAGTTCTGACCTATATAAACTACCTTATCGGCGCCTTATCGACCGGAAAAATAACATTTGACTTTACATGGACACTTTCCATCGCCGTTGATAGTGAGGTTTAATTGCTCTACCAACCAGCAGGGTTTTAGCTAGTGGAAGGGTGTTCAGCTTTTTAAAGGTAAACCTAAAATATGCTCCCATTAGTACGCTTTGAATATAAGTGCAAAAAGTTAGTGGATTCAATTGCCTGCCGGAAATCTATTTCGCTTTTTGCATGTGTCAGTGAAAGCCACAAAGTTTTTATCTTATCAAATCAAAAGTGCGAAATTTCTATAAATAATAATTAATTTAAATGGTTTTCCGCCGGTTCATGATACAGACACTCCTTAAAGTAAGAACGAGTTATGTTCCAAACGGTCGTTTTTAACTTGAAATGTCTATCAGTTGTTATTCGGTATTATTTTTAGTGCCACAATATTGCATTCAAATTCACCTCCTTAAGTAAGCAGGATTATAACTCGGTACACGTTTTCCTATCTTAAAACTTACTGGAGCCCAGCGAATTCAAATTGGGCTTTTAGTCCTCTTCGTTCATATGCTGAAAGTTTGTAAGTGAGAATGGGAGAGTTGTTCACTATTCATGCTCCAATCAGACTTGTGAGTTTTCGATTGCACTTGAGGTATTTTTTTGATCTTTGTCTCGACCATTTAAGACCCATTGAGGCAATCAAGAATAAATATTTAATATGAAGAAATTTGAGCTTGATTTTGAGTTTTTCTATCGACTTTAACTTTGCTTCTATGAGAAAAATCCACTTTTCTGCCAGTAAGAAATTTTGATACGAAGCTTAATTCTAACTCGGTACAGAAACTTATGGAAATGCGACTCGAACGTTGTTCACATACATCAAAATTCATGAGCAACATAATTTATAGACCAGATACGTGCTTTTAAACCCTTTGCGTGATGTAATTTTTCAAATCGGAAGACTGCTCCTCAAACAAAATACGAACTTTCAGGTCTAAGTTCTTCAACATCCGCTTTATGGTTAAGACCACACGGGAAGCATTTTTTGCGTTGAGCTGCTTTTATATGTCATAACATTTACAATAATAATAATGCTGAAAATGACATATACATGCAAGGCTTTAGCATCTAATGGGAATCGCATTCGCTGGAAAAATAAACAAACATATACAGTGCTACAAAATTTGCTTGTTATTGCAAGGCTACAATATTGAAAGGAGCTAGCAAAAGCTATGCACTTGACGAAGTCTTTTTAGTTGCCAAATAACAATTACTTATTGGTTGGTCTACCATCTAAAAGCTTAGTATTACTGAAGGAAAATAAAGTGTTTGTGAATGAAAAATGGAGGCGGCTGTTATTCCACAATAACTGTTATTGTCCTCAAGGCGAAACGTTGATTGCCGATAGAAGCAAATAGACGAGTTCCAGGAAGCAGCTCAGACAAAGTTGCGATCGAATCCTCGTCTTCCGGAGTGTTGGCTGTTAAATACAGGCTTCACATCCCCTACTATTTACCGGACAGGCTGCTGACTACTTCCATCTAGTAGTCTTTGTGCGTAGCATTACTATTTAATTGCTTTTTGTTTATTTACCACCACCATGATAGTGCCTACGGCTATATTATAGGAGTAGTACTAGTGATACTATGAAGATAAAAAATTTCATTTTGTGAAAATGTTTGTGCGAACCACACAAACCGATCCTTATTTGATAAAATTGGTGAAATAGCCCTGTTGGCCATCACGGAATCGGCGGCACAGGGTTGAGAGAAATGTGACTGAACTGTCAACCCGATATCCTCATAGATCGTTGTTGTGAAGGTGAGACCAATTTCAGCACTCGGGGTATATTCGTTTAATCGGTACTGTTTAAGTCTCTGTTTCTAGTACTACGGAGAGCGTAGAGGCAGACTTTAATTAGGTCTTTGTGGTTAACAAAAATCAGAAGATTGCCTGGTTATCGAAATGTTTGAAAAAAACTCTCTCCCCCCTCCCCCATCTGAAAGTCCATCACCCAAACCCAGATGTATGTCAGCTTTTCAGTGCCAAATTGCGTCGATACACAGAATGTTTTGACTATGTTTTTACTGCGTAAGCAACGCTTTGCGTTTTTTTAACCATAGCATAATGTGCCTCCTTTCATTTACACTTCCCGTTGCAAACAAATGTGAAAACAGCGATCCCACTAAGGGAAACTTTTAGGTGCTACTTCCTAGACTGTTCGCGGAGCTGTGATATGCCCCTCCTTATGTATTTGTTATAACGTAAACAGCTTCCGACTTACGCGGACCCAGCTGAACATTTTCTGCTAATATTCGATTATGAACGCTCACCGATCGCTAGGGGAACACACTCGTTCTGTTCTGCCGGCGAGGCTCAAGAGTGAGCCCCAAGGCAGAGCGGCACGACAGAGTTCCGTTATCGATCTAGGCGCTTTTATCAACGAACGTCAGCATTCCCAATCTTAACCAGCAAGACAACGATCCCGTGGCTCAATGGTTAGAACGTTGGACTTCTGATCAACGGGTCGCGGGTTCGAGCCTCGGGTTGGGCACCACCTGGGGTTGGGTATGATAGGCTGATGACGGCTAATGTGACGGAATTGGCCATTCGAGTCTCCCTTATCTCCGTCAGCATTTTTCATCTG
>WEDG01013931.1:0-14269 GCA_017591395.1 Schistocephalus solidus
GATTGAATTATAGGACCTCTCAGTGCTTCTTAAGACAAACTGGTGTCCATCTCGCCAACGCCTTTGTCTGATGGATGGTCGCCAACCGAGTTCTGAAGTGCCTTCCTTTTGTTATACGAGCTCTGTACAGTTGGGGTTTTCGTATTTAGTGTCCTCCATCTTGGTGGGGACCCAACTTGATGATGTACGAGGACTATCACAAGAAAGACCTTTTCATCACTTTTATTTCCGCGTCCTTTTTAGTCCATTTGCCCTCTGATCGGTTCCCATCTTCATTTCTGGTCTAAGCATCTCATTTTGTGCCTTTCTGTAGTTCGTAATTTGGCTATAAAAACACATCCCTGTGTGAGCTATGGAGAGCCATTCTCCATTCTAGGAGTCCTGAAGCCTTAAAATTATTTTCGAGAATAATTTTAAAAGGCCTCGGTGATGATAGTTCATTTGAAACTTCCGCTTTCCCTAAATGGAATGCTCTGTGCACGTTAACGCATTCAAATCAATAAACCAATTTATTCGCCATCTTAAATAATCGAATTTTAATATGTTCAGAAAAGACTAAGGTCATGTTCTACCCTTTCCTTTGAAATCAGTGAAGTTGACTTGGGAACCCGTTTAATAACGAGATTGCATTTTCAATCGAAATGTCTGTTTGGTTGATAGGTATAGGTATCAGGAAGAATCCTACTCTGATCGACGATGTTATTTAAGTCAGAACGAGCAACAATTTCTAATGTTAATGGCAAACCCCTTTTGGGAACTTCGCCTATTCATCCTGCGTTTGCTCCTGTATCACCAGTTGAGGATGCCGCTTGACCATTTATCGGTAAGAATGAGCTTTGTGCGGAGTTGAAGCTCATTTTTTTGTGAAAACATCTTGGCATTTTTCGACTTCGAATTGTATGTCTTCGGTCCTTCAAATTCGACGAGCTTTTCAACGATACCCTTTGTTTTATCCTTCAGCAACGATGCCACATATTTTTGTGTATCCAGAGAATAACTGCTTCTGTCTGAGCTGGATGACAGTAGAAAGGTACTTGAGCTACTTTGATCTCCCTTTCAAATGAGGAAATGTCTATCGATTTACTGAGCTCTGTAGACGCAATGTCTTTATGCTCTACATTAGGTATTTTTGAAGAAGCTATATTTGTAAACGTAATTTCTTTTGTTGGAATTCTCGTTCTTATGGGTGATTTTTTTGCCAGATGAACAATGAACCTTCTCTTTTAGGTCAGTGATTTCTTGTTGCAAGTTACTTATTTCTTTCTCCTTCAATAGGAATTTCTGTAGACGACTGTAACACCCCATGCAATAACCCTCCTCGTTGGTGACAGTCTTTAGTGCTATAAGGTATTTTGCCCGTTGGGCAGGAGGAGATGTAGTAACAGAATATCCGTATTTGTCATGCTTTCTCTTTGTATACAATGTTGCTTATGAGATTTCCGTGAGAATGTTGCTGAGTGGTTAGGGTTCGACTCCTGACCGTGGCCTTATTTTTTTACCTAGCAGATGAATCCTGAGCTTCTGTTTTTTCCATACCTCGTAGGATTCTATACGAATGCATTTATTTTGTAAATCTTTTTCTTGCATGCGTCGTTTTAAATTTTGTTCAAATTTCAGCTCCTTGGAGTTTATGAAGTTTTGGTCTCTACATTAGTGTAGAAGACACGTTGTTTTAGAATAAATCTTGAGTGGATTGTCCAGTCTCTAACTTTAGGAGTTATTTACTTGGACTTGACTATTCTGCGGCCATCCAACTATTCCTTAACTGTTGATTATTCCGCATCCCTGACGAAAAATACGAAAAATACAAACTTCAACGTTCACATGCTTCCAATATTTACGCCAGTGGTGTGCTTATTTAGTCTGCTTTCAATCGGGGAATGAGAACTCCCCTTATAGCAATGAAATACGATTCGAAGCTCAAACGGTCGTTCGTCAATCGTAGCTGGAATTATATTGGTTGCTAGTGAACCTCGATGACGCGTTGCAAAGGGTGCAAAAGAATGCGCGAAGCGTTATTGGCAAATCGCTTGGGCACTGACCTGTCAATCCCGCGCGCGCCGTACAACGCCATTTCCTGCACTCTCGTGCTGTTTCGCTGACGCCTAACTGCCTGCACCCCTGTTCTGTCTATACTGACCGTCTTTTGCTTGTTTTGCAGTATTTTTAGAGCAGTATCTAAGAGGACACTTAGGAGACGGGTTAAGAAAGGCTTTCTGGAGGGCTTTACGCCAAATTGCCGAGAATATGAGAGAAATGTATCCATCCGACTCAGCTTCATCTTCGTGGCATCTGGCCTCCTCCTCATGTTCGTCATATGACGACTCTGACTCTGAGACTTCCTGAACTGATGAGGAGAAAATTTGGATGGCTATGGTATCTGACGTGGCCACAAACAAATCTTCCAGTACACCTACAATTGAAGAGGAAACTACGGTACTAGAGGCTATGAGTTCATGGGCAATAGGCTCGCATATGCCACTGATTCATTTGAGCATTTTTCTGAAGGTAATCAGATGGCTGACCTCGGACCTTCCTGCAGACGTATGAACGCTGTTGGGTGGGGCGAGTAATGTTTCAACGGTACTGGCAATGGGTACTGGTGAGTACGTTCATTTAGGACTTGTGAAACTGTAAACTGAGCACTTTTGAGACCCTACCAGGCGTCTAATAGGCAATAGTGTTGTTACTTATTTATATATTGATGGGCTCCCTATACATAAGGCAACAAAGCGCGGGTTTTGGCCTATCCTAGGTAGAATTATGGAGCCGATTGTTAGTGAAATATTCATTGTTGGAATTTACTGTGGCTATGGAAAACCTTCAAATGTGCAAACTTTCTGTAGGCCCCTCGCTAAAGAGTTAAAAATTTGGGCAGAGATGGTCTTCGCGTCGATTATACCACGAGGACCCTGGAGTTTCGTTTAGCAACTGTAATTTGCAATGCTCCAGCGAGAGCTTTTATTAAGCAAATTAAGAATGTGAACGCATTTTTACGGCTGTGGGAGGTGCTGCGTTAGAGGCGATTACGTAGATAAAGTAGAAGATGATAGTGTCTCCAAGCGTTTGAGGACGCATGCCGATTTCCTCTCCATCATAGATGACTGCCGTCGTATCGGCAATTTGCCATTGCTAATATGTAAGGTGGAAATGATTACTTCCTTTCATTTAACTCCTCTACATTCAGTTTAGCTGAGTGTTTTGCGACGGATTCTGAACTTGTGGCTGAAAAGCCCAAGAGAAGCGCATTTCCGGTTGTAACCTTAAGTGATGACTTCGGCAAATGATAGGTTAAAGTCGTTTCATGCCTATTCACCACGGGAGTTTTCACAGCGCGCAAGGTCCTTTACTGATTTCGATACCTGGAAGGGCACCGAACTGCGTCGGTTTTTACTGTATACCGGTATATTCATCCCTAAAAATTCCTTCCCAAAAGATATTGGAAACACTTTTTACTATTGTTTACGGCAATATGCTGTTTTGTTTGTCCTCATTCGAGTAAAGAATGGGTTCCCCTTCTGTTAAAATGTTCGTAGAAAACTATTCGTCCTTATATGGTAAGTTGGAAATGGTGTACAATGTTCACAGCATTGTTCATCTACCGGACGATGTTCAATGACATGGTTCCCTTGATAGTTTCTCGTCTGTCTTTTTTGAAAGTTATCTTGGAAAAATGTAGAGCATGTCTAGGAAACCATTGCAGCCCCTTCAGAAAGTTGCCCGTACACCAAGAGAATTGCAGGCAGAGCGGCGGCCGTTGAGTGGGTTATTAGAATGGACTTCTATCTATGAACACCGCGATGGCCTACTTACACCATCGGGTGGTTCTTTTACACAATTTTGGCTTATTTAGAACAATAGGTTGATAATTGGAACGACGCCATCACATTGGTCACTTCTGGTAGGCAATAAATTAGTATGTGTGCAGAATATTGTCCGCTATTTGAGTAGAGACACAGGCTTAGTTTGTACAGTAGGAAAATGGTAAGGTTTTTTGATTAGCCTTAAAAATCGTCATTTATTAACGTTTATAAAATTACATTACGGAGCGTACTCAAAACAAATCCATTGCCGTCCACCGTCCGGAAATATGCGTGCTTACTGATAAACGGCCACCTGATCCTAATCGAAAGCACTGGACGATGGGACACGGAGGACTGACATCATAGAATCTGGCAAGCGTGCCATAGACATGATAATGATTTTTAAGACTGCGTCGGACGGCTACTTTCCCTCATATTCTCGTACTAGGGTTTCTTTATCACTGTTACTCCCACCGCTTAACGGTCGCTGTTCAACAATCCTACAACCCATCAGTCCCACAGCTATTGATTCGTGGACAGTGAAGGGAGGCAGAGAATGATTAGATCGTTTTTAATTTCCTTATCCCTTCTTTTCCTGTTGGGTTGTAGCTCATTACGTTTGATGATGAAATTCATATTGGACGTCCCAGAAAAACTAAGAAATGCTCGATAGATCCCATTGCTTACGTGACAAACATAACATCCTTCTCATCGTCATCAGTATGCAGAAAAATTACCACCTTAACCGTTTTTTAGGACAGTTAATCGGGTAGCAGTGATTTTAAGCAGAACAATGCATATTGCGCAGTCTCCCTCACATGCGCGAAAGCCACTACCTTCAAAAGAAAATCTTCCTAGACGGCAGTCGGCACCACTGAAAAAGGTGACGTGGTCACCGAACCACACTTCAAAGGCATTCATCACGTAAAGCTTGCCATCGATGGTACATGCAATGCCATATACAAGATATGCGACATTTGAAGGACCTAAAGGTAGAGGTGGCTGCTTTGCGGCGACTTATATAGGAACATTTGGGGAGCTGTGCCACCCATTCACCCCAGCTGTCCTCAAGAGGTCACATATTTAAACCGATGTTGACCATTGATGAAGTAGACGCCATAACCAAAGATGCCACAGAAAAATCATTCAGGAAGCAATTGGTAGGTAGCCTGCACCTTATTAACTATCTTACTAGATAACGTATTTGGCCTCCCTCGGTGGTTATAGCGTCAGCAGTTTGGCTGATCGCATATTTTTAGCCTTTTCGCCGATGAGGTGACCTATCACTTAACTTCCTACGGTAGACACTAGGACAAAAAATCATTGCTTGCTTCCCCTCACTACGCTGTTATTCTGGGTAAGAAAAAGCTCATAAATTACTTAATCATGTGTACCGCAGAGGTTTTTAATAGGTGGAATAATCCACAAAATGGCAAAAAATTACAGCTTGAATAGGCTTTCAAGCATGCCTTTAAGAAGGCATAAGATCGCCTTCACAAAAGGGGTCTAAACTACTACCCTCGGCAAAAGTCTTCACGGCTAGTCAAATTTACTTATCAACATTAATGTTTATAAGTAAATTGTCTACAATTGTCTACGAAAATTGCCTGCATTCAAAATTCAGCTGATTAAAATGCTTCTATAATTAGCATTTCAATGTTCATTGTTTGCTCACCCACAGAATAAATTGACTGCCTTTTCATTTTAGAGGGAGATCCAATGAACCGGTGGACGGACTGCCGGGTTCCTCGACACAGGATTAGTTCAGCGACTTCAATTCCAGACAAATTTCAAACTTATTTTTGTTCAACTCCATTTTTAAAACTTTTTTGAAACAAAATATACTTAACTGACGTACTCACTCTTACGAGAGTCACCTTATCATTGTTAAAATTGTATTAGAATTTAATGGGGTCATTTTTAAACCGTTAACCTAGTAGAGGGGTTTACAAAAGGAGAAAAGGGGTTGAAAAATGAGATACGAATTTTTCGGATCCGATTCGCGTCCGAATTAGCGGTCATGGTCGGATACGGCTCGCGTCCGACTATTCGTACGGTCGGATACGATTCGCGTCCGAATTGTTATCAGGGTCACAAATTTAGGCTGAGTCGTTGCATGCTTCTTTGAAGTCTGACTGCTGAATATTATTGCACCCTAGCCCATTTATTTAAGATTTATAAATTAAATTCATTCGCTTTCAATCCTAAGAGTTATGAAAAACAAAGACGCTCAAAATTTAAATGCATGCAGAAAAAATTAATGCCACGGGGTGGAGTCAAACCCTCGCCAAAAAAACAGATCGTAACGCACCTAACCACTCAGCAACATTCTCACGGAAATCTTATAAGCAACATTGTATACAAAGAGAAAAGCATGACGAATACGGATATTCTGTTACTACGTCTCCTCCTGCCCAGCAGGCAAAAAGCCTTATAACACTAAAGACTGTCACCTACGAGGACAAATATTGCATGGGTTGTTACAGTCGCCTACAGAAATTCCTATTGAAGGAGAAAGAAATAAGTAACTTGCAACAAGAAATCACTGATCTAAAATAGAAGGTTCATTGTTCGTCCGGCAGAAAAATCACCCGTAAGAACGAGAATTACAACAAAAGAAATTACGTATACAAATATAGCTTCCTCAAAAATACCTAATGTATAGCTTAAATACATAGCGTCTACAGAGCTCAGTAAATCGATAGACATTTCCTTCCTTCGAAAGGGAGATCAAAGTAGCTCAATTACCTTTCTACTGTCATCCAGCTCAGACAGAAGCAGTTATTCTCTGGATACACAAAAATATGTGGCATCGTTGCTGGAGGAAACAACAAAGGGTAACATTGAAAAGCTTGTCGAATTTGATGGACCAAAGACTAAAGAATTCGAAGTCAAAAAAGGCCAAGTTGTTTTCACAAAAAATGAAGTTCAACTCCGAACAAAGCTCATTCTTACCGATAAATGGTCAAGCGGAATCCTCCACTGGTGATACAGGAGCAAACGCAGGAGGAATAGGCGAAGTTGTCATAAGGGGTTTGCCATTAACATTAGAAATTGTTGCTCGTTCTGACTAAAATAACATCGTCGACCAGAGTATGATTCTTCCTGATACCTATGCCTATCAACCAAACAGACATTTCTACTGAAAATGCAATCTCGTTATTAAACGCGCTCCCAAGTCAACTTCACTGATTTCAAAGGAAAGGGTTAGAACATGACCTTAGTCTTTTCCGAACATATTCAAATTCGATTATTTAAGATGGCGAATAAATTGGTTTATTGATTTGAATGCGTTACCGTGCACAGAGCATTCAGTTTAGGAAAGGCGGATGTTTCAAATGAACTATTATCACCAAGGCCTTTTAAAATCATTCTTGAAAATAATGTTTAGGCTTCAGGACTCTTAGAATGGAGAATGGCTCTCCATAGCTCACACAGGGATGTGTTTTTATAGCCAAATTACGAACCTACAGAAAGGCACAAAATGAGACGCTTAGAACAGAAATGAAAATGTGAACCAAACAGGGGGAAAATGGCCTAAAATAGACGCGGAAATAAATAAAATAAAAGGTCTTTCTTGAGGCAGACCGCGTACATCATCAAGTCGGTTCCTCACCAAGATGGAGGACACTAAATACGAAAACCCCAACTGTACAGAGCTCGTAAAACAAAAGGAAGGCACTTCAGAACTCGGTTGGCGACCATCCATCAGACAAAGGCGTTGGCGGGATAGACACCAGTTCGTCTTAGGAAGCACTAAGAGGTCCTAGAATTCAATCCAAAGAAATGACAGAATCGATATGGAGGACTAACTTTGTCTAAATTGAGATGTTTGTATGCCAATGCTCAGAGTCTCCTTTGGAAAATAGACGAACTCAAGGCCCTAGTCTCAGACCGAACCCCCGATGTCGTTACCATTACGGAAACGTTGCTCAAAGCTGAAATCGCGGATATCATGAGTTTAGATAGCTGGATACCAGTTCTTTCGTAGAGACCGGGCAATAGACATGGAGGTGGAGTGGCCATATACGTAAGAACAGGAATCTCGGCAGTCGCACGAGCGCCCATTATCTTCCTTGAATATGAATTTCTCTGGATAAAGATTAAAAAGGATAGTCCACAAAACCTACAATTCTTGACGATCTACAGACAACCAAACATTCAAAATGCAGCCGATGAGTCACTCCTTTAATTGGACAAGGAGGTAGCAAGTCACCAGGAGGTGCATACTGATGGTGATTTAAATGCGCCTACAGTAGACTTGGCAAATCCGAAAGTTGACGGTGCGCCAACTTCCTTCGGCCGCCAGCTAATGACTCTCAATAACGACCAACCTCTGGTACACAAAGTAAGCATACCAACGAGATTTAGAGAGAAACAGCGAGCCGATTGCCTCGTACATTCATGAAGTGTATTCTATTGCAACCCTAGGTAAGAATGACCAGGAGTATGATGTTGTCGGATTACGCACTTTATTCTCAACTTCAGAAGAGAAAGGAAGGCAATTGAAATATATGGAAGGCTGATTTTAACGCGATGAAGAAAGATCTGATGTCCGTGAAATGGAAATGTTTTGCTCAAAGGGAATCCGGAGGATGACTGGCGATCATTTAAGACGACTACACTCGATCTGATTGAACGCTTTTGTCCTGTGAAAGTGAAACAAAAGACTAGTCGCCCTGCCTTGTTAACAAGAGCACTTTACAGGCAGTTAAAGAAGAAAAGTAAATAATGGAAGGCAGTCAGGGAAACAGGGTCACCAGAATATCCCGAGGAATTTCGTCACCAATTTAATGCTGTCAAAAAATGATACGTCAGGCAAGGAAGAACTATGAATCAAAAATCATCCAGTAGACGGAAAATAAGCCAACAATTTGTATTCCATTATATCAATAGTCGATTAAAAAACAAGAAACCAGTCGCGGTACTTATGGATAAGAATGGTGTTGAAGTCTTTGAAAATTGTGAGAAAGCCGAGCACTTGGGTCGGTTCTTTGCCTCGGTATTCACTAGGGAACCTTAACTTCAGCTTGACCATGCCAATAGTGCTGTTATGAACACCGGTCCAGTTCTTTAATGTTTACTCTTCCCAGAACCTCTCGTGAAACGAGAACTGGAAAATCTGAAAGAATCTAAGTCATCTGGTCCGGACGATTTACCGGGAAAGTTCTTGAAAGAACTGGCCGGTGAACTCTCGAAACTACTAGCGCATATCTTCAATTCGTCATTTGAATCAGGAAAACTGCCATCCAAATGGAAGGCATCAAATATATACCCCATATACAAGAATGGGGCTCGATCTAATGTCAAGAAAGATCGGCCTGTCAGCCTAACCTCCATTTTCGTTAAAATAATAAAATCAATAATTAAGAAGGCAACCTTGAAATTCCTGGAAAGAAAACCGCTTACTCTCAGAGCTCTAGATGGCTTCAGACAGAATCACTCTTGCCTTTCCAGTTTAGTACTCTCGACTGAGCAGCGGACTCGCGCATTGGACGAAGTTGGTAGGGTTGACGTCATCTACACTGATTTCAAGAAGGCGTTTGACAGTTTCGCACACAAACGTCAAATCTATGAATTATCTGAAATTGGAAAAAAGCGGAATTATGCTGACAAGGACCACAGATTTTCTTACAGGAAGATTGCAAACTGTGCGCATCGATACCTTTAAGTCAAAACCTACTCCGGTTCTAAGTGGTGTCCCTCAAGGCTCCGTATTAGGGCCGTTACTCTTCCTAGAGTGCAGCAACGACTGTGTCGACGACCTGGGTTGCAGCGCCGTTCTGTATGCAGACGATTTTTAATTGTGGTGAGCTATCAGATCTGATGCTTTAAGGCACGCACTTCAAGAGAATCACAACCATCTTAGCACCTCTACTGCTCGTTGGCTCTTAAATTGTAACGTTTTGAAGTGTGTGTTCCTAAGACTTCGTAAAAGTATGACCAGTGAGGAGGATCATTCCTATCAATACCTTCTCAATGTGCAGCCCCTTTCAATTATCGAGGAACAGAAGGACCTCGGTGTTCTTATAAACTCCTCACTTAAACCATCCTCACAATGTTGAAAGGCAGCTACACGCGCGAAAAATGTCTTATTTGCACTCAGACGTGGATGTATGCAGAATGATAAGGAACTCTTCTGAAAAACCTACGAAGCATTCGTTTATCTCACTTGGAATATGTCGTCCAGGCCTGGCGTCCGTGGTTTAAGATGGATTAACTACAGCTAGAATGAGTACAGGTGAATGCTACGAAGATGGTCAAGAATCTTAGTCCTCTGCCTTACGAAGCCGGAATGGGTGAACTTGATTTGTTTCCTCTTTATTACAGGCAACTACACGGTGACCTCATCCAATCTAGCAGATTGTCAGAGGCCGCGAGTTTGCCCTAGAATTTTCTAACTTCTTCGAATTGGCTTGAACGGAGGATCTGCAGGGTCATCTCTTTAAACTGCAGAGGAAGGTGGTCCACACGGACGTCCATCGGATCGCCTTTTCGCAGAGGATTTCTGGAGTATGGAACAGACTCCCTGGCGAGGTGTTTTTTCAGAAACTGTTGACATATTTAAATGCAAACTAGATACTCATTTGCTGGGAAACTATTCCACATATAATGAAGATTGTGTCAGTAGCGGCGGCTTGTGCCTGGCGCACACATATCAATGACCTTTCATTTTCATTTTTCAGATTTATTACTGTAAAATTTCATTCAATTTACATTTTTGAATATGAATCGGGTGCTTGTGGGCGAAAGCCTACTTCTCTCAATAAAGTGACTAAAGTTATTTGAATGGGTTAGGGTTCAATAATATTTAGCAGTCAGACTTCTAATAAGCATGCAACAGCTCAGCTTTTGATGTGACTTCTGCTTCCCCGATTGAGAGCAAAATAAAGCAGCAAACCGCTGGCGTGAATTTTGGAAGAAGGTAACCGTTGAGGCTTGTAGTTCTCGTAGCTATAACCTTCGGGTGAACGTTGAGAATTGTATTTCTCGTAGGGACGTGGAATACTCCTCAGTGCAGGAATGCTTGGGTAGCCACAGAATCGTCAATTCCAAGGAAATAGCTCCCAAATTTAGAGACTGGACAATCCACTCAAGAGATATTTCAAACCACCGTCTTCTTCACTAGGGTAAAGACTAAAACTTCGTAAACTCAAAGGAGCTGAAATTCGAAAGCAATTTCAAACGACTCCTTGTATGGCTGCGGAATTTTATATGTAACCCAGGACGTCTCCAATATGGGCACCATGGTTATATGGGTTTGTATGGGTGGGGCATATGAAGCACAAAAATGGTGCACGGTAAAATGGAAAGGAGAGATAAAACCGAGCGGCCGCCAAGAATCGTTTACATGAAACAAACGAATGTGAGGAAAGTTAAGATAGAGTAGGATAAAGAAAGAGAAAATGAACGCGATGCAACAAAAAAGGGTTCTGTCCCAAACACATTGGCAGAGAATTCAAGAAAACTGAATATGCGGGACTCGAAGGTCCATCAATGTAAACCAGACGGATGGGAATTCAGTCAAAAATCGCAAAAATATTTGACAAGTAGCACTTAATTAAAGCGCGATGGAAGACAAAGGCAGAAGAGCATATCAGGAGAATTAGCAGATCTACTCGCCAAAGCGGAGGGAAGACGTCGTTAAGGCAATTGTTAAGTCCTTAAATGGGAAAACAAATGAATCTGCAGCATACTAATTAGGTTAAGGAGAAAAAAGAGCAGATTTGTGTGCACGGGTATGGTAGCAAATGAAGCACTTATGGCAACTGAGAAAGAGCGGCAGTCAGAGGCAGCAGCTGATTCAGCCTGGTAAGATAAATTATGATGTATGAACAGGGAAGGACGTAGAAAAAGAAATGAATCCCAAGGCGCGCGAACCCAAGCGTGCAGAGACCGTACCCACAATAATGTGAACTTATGGCAACTGATCTCTGAGGAAATTTAAACAATTTTCGTATAAGTAAAGCAAATGGCAGGCAGGTTGAACGGTGTTAGTTCTGTTTTACTGTGCACATGTGCGTTATAAGGGGGGAAGTGGATGTCGTATTGAAGCTGTGGGACCGTGACAAAGGTGCAGGTTGCGATCATTCGAAAGCTGACGTATAAATAAATGCAAGTAAATGAATGGAGGACCATCTATTTGGAGGGAAAGCCGACGTGGATATCCACCTCATTCAAACGCCTAGGCTAAGCGAATGCAAGAGCAGAAAACCGGGAAAGGGGAGAGCAAAGGATGAAGAAATTGTAAATGGCCCTAGCTCTTTTCTGTCATCCCACGCAAAGCCGAGTAAGGCTGTGGCCATAAAGTCAGGTTACCGCTTTGGCAAAAGGTACACTGGGTTGATATGAGGAAGGCTCGTATATTGAATGCCAATATGAAAGAAAAGGGGGAATCTGACCATTTTAAGGTGTGTAGCCGACGCGTAATCCCACCGGAGGCATTTTCCTACGTGAACTAGTACTTTAGAGTTTGAGCTATCAGCCACGGTCTCTCTAATGTCATCGCTCTAACTTTTAGAATAAATTGTCCCCGTTTCATATGTATTCACGTGTAATTGAGGAAATTGGTAGCTGAAAGTATATGCTTATGTGGTTGGTTATGGGCAATAAAGCGGCGTTATCGATAAAGGAGACGCCCGCACAAGAGAATGGACGACATATTATGCCAGTATTGTAGACGGAGCCAACATGGCAACGGCAATGAGTTGCGCAAGAAACTGGTGCATGAAATAACAGAGTACAGCCGCGACGTCTCACTTATATCAGAACCTTTAATGGTAGATAAATCTTTCACCGTTAAATCACCATCTGCATGTAGGGTGCAATAAGGTGACTCAAATGTACTATTATGGGTGTTAGTAAGAGGAAGGGAAACGACGTTACCTGCTAACGAATCATACATACAAGAGGAAGCTTGTTAGGTGATGCCACCGAAAGCAATCGCCTAGATGAAGAAAACAGGTGCACCGGGAAGTTGTTTGTGACTTAACAAACTAAACTCACGCCGTCTTGTATTTCACAAGTGGCAATTGCGGATAATTGTTTCACCAGAATATCATCGTTTGCGTGTAAATATACAGTTAGGAGACTGAAATAACACGATTATGGGGTGAGAATTTGGCACTGAAATGGTGGTACTGACAAAGAAGCCATCCGTGAAAGAAGGCAGACAACATGTGATGTCACCGTATGCAATCTAGCGGATAAAGCTAGCACAGCAAGGATAATGACGGGCGCCAGGAAGTGGTTAGTGGTGTATCAGACTAAGCCCGCGAAGTGTCTTCTTTGTCATTACCTTCAGTGGTGGACAAATCCTTCGCCGTTATGTCACCATTTGCATATAGAAGTACAATAAGCTGACTGGAAGTATACTGATAAGTGGTTGGTAATGAACAGGGAAGCGGCATAGCAGATTCAAGAACTGTCCATGGAAAAGGAATGGTTGGCATGCGATGCCACCCAAGACAAGCTCCTACACGAAGCGAACACGACGGCAACAAAGATATATATCATGAAGTAGTTGGTGACATAGTAGACTAAATCCGCGTCGTGTCTAATATTCTGATATTCTGGTTATTCTGCTTCCATTGATCACACTATGATAGGCTGCCTATTTTTCAACCAATGATGGCACGCGCACGCACGGGAAGTGTAATTGCGTGCGTCTTGCATGCTTGGGGTGCTCTCCTGTGCTCTTCTTTGCATTTTTGATAGACCTTTCTTATTATAACTAACTTTTAATTTCTATGTTTAACAAGTTGATATACGAATGTAAGCAGACATTAAGACGTCGTGTGAAGATGGAAATTGAGGAAGTGTCTAGAGAAATAGAGCAAGAGGTAGAGCTCAAACATCCAAGTTACAGACGTCCCCAAACGGAGATTTAGGATACAGAATAATCTTCTGAGTTTTAAGTGGGCTTTATTTTAACGGATAGTATAACGACGAGACCTCCGCATTGAGTTGGAGACGATGTCCCATGTGTAAAAAGCATTAAAAGCGGACAACGTCGTTTTTACTGATGACTTGCCAATGCATGTTCGATTAAGAAATAGATTGCGCGAATGGGGCTTGCAAAATCTAAAGCTTACAGTCAACTACGGAGCTTTCCAGACAAACAAAGTTTGGTCGTGCCGCAGCTGCCGGCAGGTCTACGGACGCTTTTGGGAGCATCTTATGCCTTGCAAGTAGACTCCATGAGTACTGACAACAACGTACATGTTGGACTGCAAAAACTCAGCCGACTAGTAGAACGAGCAGCTTTCTCTATGACTTGGAGAAATAAACATCAGGACTTTAAGTGACATTCTTGAAACTATTTTTCCTCTACCTCTAGTCCCCGAGGAACCATGATGCCTCCTTATACCACCAGGCGTTCAAAATATGAAGTCATTCCAACGTACACATTCAGACGTATAAACTCTAAAATTCTACCGTTTCTTTGAATTTATAATTTAGAATGG
>WEDG01013935.1:0-10005 GCA_017591395.1 Schistocephalus solidus
GTCTGAGCTCCAGGGCACAACGGAACATACATGTTCCTTAAGCAGATCGGTGAGCAACATACTATCATCATATACCCGATCGCAACCGACAAAACAACGAGCCCGTGGCTCAATGGTAGAGCGTTCGACTCAATTACCAAAGGTCGCGGGTTCGAATCCCAGGTGTGCCACACTTGGGATTGGGTATGACTGGCTGATGACGGCTAATAAGCCAGAAATGGCCATTCCGGTCTCCTTTGTCTTTGTCGGTTACACTTTAACAACATATGCTACATGTCGCTATGCGACCGCCTGCGAGGGCTCTAGTCTGAGCTCCAGGGCACAACGGAACATACATGTTCCTTAAGCAGATCGGTGAGCAACATACTATCATCATATACCCGATCGCAACCGACAAAACAACGAGCCCGTGGCTCAATGGTAGAGCGTTCGACTCAATTACCAAAGGTCGCGGGTTTCGAATCCCAGGTGTGCCACACTTGGGATTGGGTATGACTGGCTGATGACGGCTAATAAGCCAGAAATGGCCATTCCGGTCTCCCTTTGTCTTTGTCGGTTCCACTTTAACAACATATGCTACATGTCGCTATGCGACCGCCTGCGAGGGCTCTAGTCTGAGCTCCAGGGCACAACGGAACATACATGTTCCTTAAGCAGATCGGTGAGCAACATACTATCATCATATACCCGATCGCAACCGACAAAACAACGAGCCCGTGGCTCAATGGTAGAGCGTTCGACTCAATTACCAAAGGTCGCGGGTTTCGAATCCCAGGTGTGCCACACTTGGGATTGGGTATGACTGGCTGATGACGGCAAATAAGCCAGAAATGGCCATTCCGGTCTCCCTTGTCTTTGTCGGTTCCACTTTTAACAACATATGCTACATGTCGCTATGCGACCGCCTGCGAGGGCTCTAGTCTGAGCTCCAGGGCACAACGGAACATACATGTTCCTTAAGCAGATCGGTGAGCAACATACTATCATCATATACCCGATCGCAACCGACAAAACAACGAGCCCGTGGCTCAATGGTAGAGCGTTCGACTCAATTACCAAAGGTCGCGGGTTCGAATCCCAGGTGTGCCACACTTGGGATTGGGTATGACTGGCTGATGACGGCTAATAAGCCAGAAATGGCCATTCCGGTCTCCCTTGTTTTTGTGGGTTCCACTTTAACAACATATGCTACATGTCGCTATGCGACCGCCTGCGAGGGCTCTAGTCTGAGCTCCAGGGCACAACGGAACGTACATGTTCCTTAAGCAGATCGGTGAGCAACATACTATCATCATATACCCGATCGCAACCGACAAAACAACGAGCCCGTGGCTCAATGGTAGAGCGTTCGACTCAATTACCAAAGGTCGCGGGTTTGAATCCCAGGTGTGCCACACTTGGTATTGGGTATGACTGGCTGATGACGGCTAATAAGCCAGAAATGGCCATTCCGGTCTCCCTTTGTCTTTGTTGGTTCCACTTTAACAACATATGCTACATGTCGCTATGCGACCGCCTGCGAGGGCTCTAGTCTGAGCTCCAGGGCACAACGGAACATACATGTTCCTTAAGCAGATCGGTGAGCAACATACTATCATCATATACCCGATCGCAACCGACAAAAACAACGAGCCCGTGGCTCAATGGTAGAGCGGTCGACTTGATTACCAAAGGTCGCGGGTTTCGAATCCCAGGTGTGCCACACTTGGGATTGGGTATGACTGGCTGATGACGGCTAATAAGCCAGAAATGGCCATTCCGGTCTCCCCTTTGTCTTTGTCGGTTTCCACTTTTAACAACATATGCTACATGTCGCTAAGCGACCTCCTGCGAGGGCTCTAGTCTGAGCTCCAGGGCACAACGGAACATACATGTTCCTTAAGCAGATCGGTGAGCAACATACTATCATCATATACCCGATCGCAACCGACAAAACAACGAGCCCGTGGCTCAATGGTAGAGCGTTCGACTCAATTACCAAAGGTCGCGGGTTCGAATCCCAGGTGTGCCACACTTGGGATTGGGTATGACTGGCTGATGACGGCTAATAAGCCAGAAATGGCCATTCCGGTCTCCCTTTGTCTTTGTCGGTTTCACTTTAACAACATATGCTACATGTCGCTATGCGACCGCCCGCGTGGGCTCTAGTCTGAGCTCCAGGGCACAACGGAACATACATGTTCCATAAGCAGATCGGTGAGCAACATACTATCATCATATACCCGATCGCAACCGACAAAACAACGAGCCCGTGGCTCAATGGTAGAGCGTTCGACTCAATTACCAAAGGTCGCGGGTTTCGAATCCCAGGTGTGCCACACTTGGGATTGGGTATGACTGGCTGATGACGGCTAATAAGCCAGAAATGGCCATTCCGGTCTCCCTTGTCTTTGTCGGTTTCCACTTTAACAACATATGCTACATGTCGCTATGCGACCGCCTGCGAGGGCTCTAGTCTGAGCTCCAGGGCACAACGGAACATACATGTTCCTTAAGCAGATCGGTGAGCAACATACTATCATCATATACCCGATCGCAACCGACAAAACAACGAGCCCGTGGCTCAATAGTAGAGCGTTCGACTCAATTACCAAAGATCGCGGGTTCGAATCCTAGGTGTGCCACACTTGGGATTGGGTATGACTGGCTGATGACGGCTAATAAGCCAGAAATGGCCATTCCGGTCTCCTTTGTCTTTGTCGGTTACACTTTTAACAACATATGCTACATGTCGCTATGCGACCGCCTGCGAGGGCTCTAGTCTGAGCTCCAGGGCACAACAGGAACTTACATGTTCCTTAAGCAGATCGGTGAGCAACATACTATCATCATATACCCGATCGCAACCGACAAAACAACGAGCCCGTGGCTCAATGGTAGAGCGTTCGACTCAATTACCAAAGGTCGCGGGTTTGAATCCCAGGTGTGCCACACTTGGGATTGGGTATGACTGGCTGATGACGGCTAATAAGCCAGAAATGGCCATTCCGGTCTCCCTTGTCTTTGTCGGTTCCACTTTAACAACATATGCTTCATGTCGCTATGCGACCGCCTGCGAGGGCTCTAGTCTGAGCTCCAGGGCACAACGGAACATACATGTTCCTTTAAGCAGATCGGTGAGCAACATACTATCATCATATACCCGATCGCAACCGGCAAAACAATGAGCCCGTGGCTCAAATGGTAGAGCGTTCGACTCAATTACCAAAGGTCGCGGGTTTGAATCCCAGGTGTGCCACACTTGGTATTGGGTATGACTGGCTGATGACGGCTAATAAGCCAGAAATGGCCATTCCGGTCTCCCTTGTCTTTGTCGGTTCCACTTTAACAACATATGCTACATGTCGCTATGCGACCGCCTGCGAGGGCTCTAGTCTGAGCTCCAGGGCACAACGGAACATACATGTTCCTTAAGCAGATCGGTGAGCAACATACTATCATCATAAACCCGATCACAACCGACAAATCAACGAGCCCGTGGCTCAATAGTAGAGCGTTCGACTCAATAACCAAAGGTCGCGGGTTCGAATCCCAGGTGTGCCACACTTGGGATTGGGTATGACTGGCTGATGACGGCTAATAAGCCAGAAATGGCCATTCCGGTCTCCCTTGTCTTTGTCGGTTTCCACTTTAACAACATATGCTACATGTCGCTATGCGACCGCCTGCGAGGGCTCTAGTCTGAGGTCCAGGGCACAAACGGAACATACATGTTCCTTAAGCAGATCGGTGAGCAACATACTATCATCATATACCCAATCGCAACCGACAAAACAACGAGCCCCGTGGCTCAATGGTAGAGGTTTCGATTCAATTGCCAAAGGTCGCGGGTTTCGAATCCCAGGTGTGCCACACTTGGGTATTGGGTATGACTGGCTGATGACGGCTAATAAGCCAGAAATGGCCATTCCGGTCTCCCCTTTGTCTTTGTCGGTTTCCACTTTAACAACATATGCTACATGTCGCTATGCGACCGCCTGCGAGGGCTCTAGTCTGAGCTCCAGGGCACAACGGAACATACATGTTCCTTAAGCAGATCGGTGAGCAACATACTATCATCATATACCCGATCGCAACCGACAAAACAACGAGCCCGTGGCTCAACGGTAGAGCGTTCGACTCAATAACCAAAGGTCGCGGGTTCAAATCCTAGGTGTGCCACACTTGGTATTGGGTATGACTGGCTGATGACGGCTAATAAGCCAGAAATGGCCATTCCGGTCTCCCTTGTCTTTGTCGGTTCAACTTTAACAACATATGCTACATGTCGCTATGCGACTGCCTGCGAGGGCTCTAGTCTGAGCTCCAGGGCACAACGGAACATACATGTTTCTTAAGCAGATCGGTGAGCAAACATACTATCATCATATACCCGATCGCAACCGACAAAAACAACGAGCCCGGTGGCTCAATGGTAGAGCGTTCGACTCAATTACCAAAGGTCGCGGGTTCGAACTCCAGGTGTGCCACACTTGGGATTGGGTATGACTGGCTGATGACGGCTAATAAGCCAGAAATGGCCATTCCGGTCTCCCTTGTCATTGTCGTTTCCACTTTAACAACATATGATAAATGTCGCTATGTGACCGCCTGCGAGGGCTCTAGTCTGAGCTCCAGGGCACAACGGAACATACATATTCCTTAAGCAGATCGGTGAGCAACATACTATCATCATATACCCGATCGCAACCGACAAAACAACGAGCCCGTGGCTCAATGGTAGAGCGTTCGACTCAATATACCAAAGGTCGCGGTTTCGAATCCCAGGTGTGCCACACTTGGGATTGGGTATGACTGGCTGATGACGGCTAATAAGCCAGAAATGGCCATTCCGGTCTCCCTTGTCTTTGTCGTTTCCACTTTTAACAACATATGATACATTATGTTATGCGACCGCCTGCGAGGGCTCTGGTCTGAGCTCCAGGGCACAACGGAACATACATATTCCTTAAGCAGATCGGTGAGCAACATACTATCATCATATACGCGATCCCAACCGACAAAACAACGAGCCCGTGGCTCAATAGTAGAGCGTTCAACTCAATTACCAAAGATCGCGGGTTCGAATCCCAGGGTGTGCCACACTTGGGATTGGGCTATGAATGGCTGATGACGGCTTATAAGCCAGAAATGGCCATTCCGGTCTCCTTTGTCTTTGTCGGTTACACTTTAACAACATATGTTACATGTCGCTATGCGACCGCCTGCGAGGGCTCTAGTCTGAGGTCCAGGGCACAACGGAACATACATGTTCCTTAAGCAGATCGTCGAGCAACATACTATCATCATATACCCGATCGCAACCGACAAAACAACGAGCCCGTGGCTCAATGGTAGAGCTTTCGATTCAATTACCAAAGGTCGTGGTTTCGAATCCCAGGTGTGCCACACTTGGATTGGGTATGACTGGCTGATGACGGCTATATAAGCCAGAAATGGCCATTCTGGTCTCCCTTTGTCTTTGTCGGTTCAAACTTTAGACAACATATGCTACATGTCGCTATGCGACGTCCTGCGAGGGCTCTAGTCTGAGCTCCAGGGCACAACGGAACATACATGTTCCTTAAGCAGATCGGTGAGCAACATACTATCATCATATATCCGATCGCAACCGACAAAACAACGAGCCCGTGGCTCAACGGTAGAGCGTTCGACTAAATTACCAAAGGTCGCGGGTTCGAATCCCAGGTGTGCCACACTTAGTATTGGGTATGACTGGCTGATGACGGCTAATAAGCCAGAAATGGCCATTCCGGTCTCCCTTTGTCTTTTGTCGGTTCCCACTTTTAACAACATATGCTACATGTCGCTATGTGACGCACTGCGAGGGCTCTAGTCTGAGCTCCAGGGCACAACGGAACATACATGTTCCTTAAGCAGATCGGTGAGCAACATACTATCATCATATACCCGATCGCAACCGACAAAACAACGAGCCCGTGGCTCAATGGTAGATCGTTCGACTCACTACCAAAGGTCGCGGGTTCGAACTCGAGGTGTGCCACACTTAGGGATTGGGTATGACTGGCTGATGACGGCTAATAAGCCAGAAATGGCCATTCCGGTCTCCCTTGTCTTTGTCGGTTCCACTTTTAACAACATATGCTACATGTCGCTATGCAACCGCCTGCGAGGGCTCTAGTCTGAGCTCCAGGGCAAAACGGAACGTTCATGTTCCTTAAGCAGATCGGTGAGCAACATACTATCATCATATACCCTGATCGCAACCGACAAAACAACGAGCCCGTGGCTCAAACGTAGAGCGTTCGACTCCATTACCAAAGGTCGCGGGTTTCGAATCCCAGGTGTGCCACACTTGATTGGGTATGACTGACTGATGACGGCTAATAAGCCAGAAATGGCCATTCCGGTCTCTCTTTGTCTTTGTCGGTTTCCAATTTTAACAACATATGCTACATGTCGCTATGCGACCGCCTGCGAGGGCTCTAGTCTGAGCTCCAGGGCACAACGGAACATACATGTTCCTTAAGCAGATCGGTGAGCAACATACTATCATCTACTACCCGATCGCAACCGACAAAATCATCGAGCCCGTGGCTCAATGGTAGAGCGTTCGACTCAATTACCAAAAGGTCGCGGGTTCGAATCCCAGGTGTGCCACACTCTGGGATTGGGTATGACCGGCTGATGACGGCTAATAAGCCAGAAATGGCCATTTCGGTCTCCCTTGTCTTTGTCGGTTTCCACTTTAACAACATATGCTACATGTCGCTATGCGACCGCCTAGCGAGGGCTCTAGTCTGAGATCCAGGGCACAACGGAACATACATGTTCCTTAAGCAGATCGGTGAGCAACATACTATCATCGTATACCCGATCGCAACCGACAAAACAACGAGCCCGTGGGCACAATGGTAGAGCGCTCAACTCAATTACCAAAGGTCGCGGGTTCTGAATCAGGTGTGCCACACTTGGGATTGGGTATGACTGGCTGATGACGGCTATTAAGCCAGAAATGGCCATTCCGGTCTCCCTTGTCTTTGACGGTTCCACTTTAACAACATATGCTACATGTCGCTATGCGACTGCTTGCGAGGGCTCTAGTCTAAGCTTCAGGGCACAACGGAACATACATGTCTTTAAGCAGATCGGTGAGCAACATACTATCATCATATACCCGATCGCAACCGACAAAACAACGAGCTCTGGCTCAATGGTAGAGCGTCCGCCTCAATTACCAGAGGTCGCGGGTTTGGACTCCCAGGTGTGCCAAGCACTTGGGATTGCGTATGACTGGCGATTGACGGCTAATAAGCCAGAAATGGCCATTCGTGTCTCCCCTTGTCTTTGTCGGTTTCCACTTTACAACGTATGCTACATGTCGCTGTCGACCATGTCTGGGCTCCAGTCCGAGCTTCCAGAGCACTGCGAACACACACGTTCCTAAGCGAATCGGTGAGCAACATGCTATCATCATACAACGCTGATCGCAGCGGACTAACACAACGAGCCCGCGCTCAATCGTAAGGAAGCGTTCGACCCAAATTTCCAAAGTTGTCGCGTTCGCATCTGCAGCGTGTGCCACACTTGGGATTAAAAGCGTCATGACTGGCGATGACGGCCGATAAATGAAATTGCCATTCGGTCTCCTCTGTCTCTTTGTCGGTTCCACTTTAACAACGCCATATATGCTATATGTCGCTATGCGACCGCCTGCGCGAGGCTCTGAGTCTCGAGCTCATGCACAAACGGAACATACATGTTCCTTAGCGAAGACGGTGGAGCAACATACTATCATCACATGCCCGATCGCAACCGATCAAAACTAACGAGCCCCGCGCTCAATAGCTAGAGCCGTTCGACTCACCACCAGTGCCAGATCGCGTTCAACTCCCAGGTGTGCCATCACTTTACGATTATGGTATGGACTTCGCTGAATGACGGCTCATCAGCCAGAAATGGCCATTCCAGCCCTTCTACTGTCGCTGCAGTTACTCTAACAGCATACGCTACACGTCGCCATGTGAAGCGACGTCTTCGCGAGTGGCGAGTCCGAGCTCCAGGGCACAACGCGGGAAACACATACACGTTCCTTACAGCAGTCGGTGAGCAAACACGCTATCATCACATACTGTGCAAACCCGACAAACAACAGGCCCGTGGCGCAATAGTCGAGCGTTGCGCCCATCCAATTACCAAATGCGTCATGGTTTCGAACGTGCGCCGCACCCCGGGATCGCAGGTACGTCTGGCCGACGACGACCAATAAGCCGCGTGGCCATTCCGGTCTCCCCTGGTCTCAGTTTCGTTCCACGTTATCAACATGCTACGATGTCGCTATGCGAGCGTGGCTGCTCTATAGGGTTTCGGTCTGGGCTCCAGGGCACACAACGGAACATACATGCTCCTTAAGCGAATCGGTGAGCAACATACTATCATCATATCGCGGATCGCAACCGATGACGAAACACGGGCCGTGGCTCTAATGGTAGAGCGTCTCGACTCTAATTACCAAATGATCAGCGGGTTCGAATCCCAGGTGCTGCCACACTTTCTGGGATCGTGCATATGTCTGGCTGATGACGGCTAATAATTGCCAGAAATCGCATTCCGGTCTCCCTTGTCTCTAATGCAGGTTTCCACTTTAACAGCATATGATGCGTAATGCTCGCTGCGATCTGCGAGGGCTCTAGTCGTGAGCTGAGGGCACAACAGGTATACATGTCGCCATGGCTAAGATCGGGTGAGCAACATACTGAATCACGATATACCCGATCGCAAACCGACAAAACAACGAGCCCGTGGCTCAACGGTAGAGCGTTCGACTCCAATTACCAAAGGTCGTGGGTTCCAAACTCGCAGGTAAAGTGCCACACAGCGTATTGGGTTTGACTGCTCTGATGACGGCGATATTAGCCAGAAATGGCTATTCTGGTCTCTCTTGTCTTTGTCGGGTTCGACCACGTATGCTACATGTCGCTATGCGACGCCTGCGAGAGGTTCTGAGTCTGAGCTCCAGGGCACAATGGAACATACATGTTCTTAAGCAGATCGGTGAGCAAAATAGACTATCATTATATACACGATCGTAACCGACAAAACAACAGGCCGTTGCTGCATGGTAGAGCGTTCGATTCAATAAACAAATGTCGCGGGTTCAGAATCCCAGATAGTGCCACATGGGATCGTAGCACTGGCTGATGACGGCTAATAAGCCAGAAATGGTCATTCCGGTTCCTTGTCTTTGTCGGTTTCACTTTAACAACATATGCTACATGTCGCTATGCGACCTGCTGCAGAGGCTCTAGTCTGAGCTCAGGGCCAACGGAACATACATGTCCCTTAAGCAGATCGGTGAGCAACATACTATCATCGTATACCCGATCGCAACCGACAAAAACGAGGCCCATGGCTCAATGGTGAAGTGTTCGCTTCAATAAACCGATGTCGCGGGTTCGAATCCCGGGTGTGCCACACTTGGGATCGGGTATATGTCTGGCTGATGACGGCTAATAAGCCAGAAGCTAGCCCATTCCGGTCTCCTTTGTCTCTGTCGGATTTACGCTTTAACAACATATGCTACATGTCGCTATGCAAACCCCTGCGATGGCTCTGAGTCTGGGCTCCAGGGCCTAGCAACGGCACATACATATTCCTTAAGCAGATTGGTGAGAAACATACTATCGCTCCATATTCCCGATCCTGCATCAAACAAAAAGACACGAGCCCATGGCTCAATGGTAGAGAGCGTTCGATTCAATAAACAAATGTCGCGGGTTCGAATCCCAGGTGGTGCCACGCTTGGGATCGGGTATCGACTGGCTGATGACGGCTAATAAGCCAGATGGCCATTCCGGTCTCCGTTGTCTTTGTCGTTTCCATTTAGCTATGTTTGATTGTAGTTTATGGGCCTCTGGGGGTTTTAGTCTGATCTCCGGGGCACAGCGGAACATACATGTTCGTGCGGATCGGTGAGCAATACTATCATCATATGCCCGATCGCAACCGGCAAAACAACAGGCCGTGGTCAATTGTAAACGTTCG
>WEDG01013938.1:0-10443 GCA_017591395.1 Schistocephalus solidus
GTAAAATTCATGAGGATAAAGTAGCAGGTGAAATAGAATTCAAAGCTTTATAAATAAAGTCCGCAAAAAGTGTCCATACACCGAAATCTCGAAGGTGTAAATTCCTCGGTCGAAAATTTGAAACCAAATTTAAAGGCCACGTAAGATTAATTCTCACTTATCAGTGCAAACTTTTCATAAATTCAATGTGCATGAGGCGATAATGCTAGCTTATTCGTGCCTCTCAGACCTAAGTCTCTACTGGTTGATCGCTCTAAAAGTGGACTTTTTGAAATACTAGGGTCCCGAGAAGCTATGGCGATTAAAAACACTCGAAACTACTCTGTGGAATGAGAAAATTCCATCTGTAAACTAGGGCTACAACGTGAGAGAACAAGTAGGTCAGATCATCAGCGTAAAAGCGAAACTTTGTGAATTTTTTTGAGTAGTGAGGAAATTTTATTCATGAACAGAATGCGGAGGATTGGCCCTACACCTGTGCCTTGAGAAAAATACCACTCGTGCTCAACTGAGCAATCGAGTAACATTTGCCTACTAAGACCTTCATGCTGCTGTTATAAAAAGAAGAAAGCAATTAATTCAAATGGAGGAGGTCGGATGTCGAGGACTTCCAGTTTCAGTAGAAGACATCTGTGCGGTACCTTGTCAATAGCTTTGCTCAGGTCAAAAAGATCACAACCACTGATTGCTTCTCATTACGAAGGGAAGTAACGGGGTTACGAAAAGCTACGTTACACATTTTGCATGATCTACCAGGTGGAAAAACTATATTGCGAGACGCTCAGAAGCTTGTTTTCTAGACAAAAGTCGAGAATTTGATCACAAATAATTTTTAAGATGTTTTTGCGAGAGCCAGTGTTATGAGAATGCGTCGATAATTATTTCCGTCCAATCGAGTTACTTACTTGAAGACAAGAAGAATAATAGATGTCTTCCATGAGTTAGAAAAAGAATCCATTTGAAAGATTAACTGAGAATATGTGGCTTAGCAATCGGGGAAACTTGATACTCTCTTGATAGCTGAGTTTGGAATACCGTACGCCTCGAAGAATGTGAAATCTTAGACGAATTACGTGCTTAAAAAAATTCATTCAAGAGAGAAATAAATGGTACTGGTAATATTAAATGAGTATTTCTGAAGTGATAGGACCGGTTAAGTTTCACTCGTAAAATGTTTAGCGAAAGAAAGCACTAAACAATTGTATGGAATGCGAAAGGGAAGACCAAATGGTGATTCCTGGGTCCCTTTTTCGAATAAATTTGATAGGCAATTTTTCGTCAATTGAGTATTGGTGAGAATCACACCTCGTGCTCACCTTCTTTGTTTTAATCCACAGTGCGACACATTTCTCAACTTTGAACTTTATCAACCATTATCGGACCAGTAATACAGACAGTTTGGTCCTTCATTTTAAATCTGTTCGTTTTTAACTGCAGTTGATTGGTTACCATATGCTGATTTCGTCTGCAAACAGGAAACATTTCCCGGTCAATGCCTTCATTTGGTCATTGACATAGATTAAGAACAGTAGTGGCCCAAGAACGGAGCCCTAAGGTGTACCACTGACAAATGGCACTAAAATTGATTTACCTTTGCAATGCACATGGACTGCAATCGGCCTATCAAGAAGTCTTTCCTTTCAATGAAGCCAATTCCCCTTATACCTACCTATCAGATCTTGTAGAGAAAAAGTGCTGTGGAACATCATGAAGGGCTTTTTGAAGTTGATGAAGACAACATGAACACAAGTGTCTTCATCTAATGATCTAAACCACCACTATATTGGATAGAGCCTATTGGTCAAAACGGGAGCGGATGGGTTGGAATCCGTGTTGGGTAATTTTAAAGAAGGTTACATTTTTCAAGAAATGTCATGATATGCCCTTTGATGATCCCTTCCATAACGTTGGGACGAATGCATCTTAGGCCCACCTGTCGATAGTTTTTGTGCTGTTTCTGGATCAACCCGTGTTAATAGGGTATATATTTACTACATTTAAATCAAATGGGAGGATGCCTCGATCAAAGCTCAACTGGAAAAATATGCAAGAATGATTTGGAGAGTTTGCTAGCTAGCTCTTTTTAGTAATTTGCCAGGTAATTGATCAGAACCCGAGGACTTAGCTTCGTTAAGTGCAAGTAATACATTCTTCGCGTCTTCTTGCGTACCTTTAAGGTTCGTTATCACTGCATCCATACTCCCTGTACGGAAGTGTGCCTGAGTTTAATCCGCATCATTTGTGTAAACGGATGCGAAAACCTGACTACAGGTGTACTACCTTATCTCGATTTTCATTGATTTCTTCGTTTTTTCCACAATCAACACTGCAACCGTCTCTTTATTCTTCAAATTGCTATGGATGCAAGTAACAAACAACAATGGCTTATCTACGACCCGTTCTATAATTTTAGCGTTATAATACTTCCACGATCTGCGGACATTTGAACATATCTCGCTCAATTTCAAGGAAATTATTCGTAATTCAGGATTTGAGCCGTCTCTACGTACCTTATCCAGAGTTTGTTCTTTCGGTTTAGCTGTATCTTCAAATCTTGCATTAACCAAATAGGGTGGCTTTGGCTTTTTGGATTGTGTTTAAATCGGACAGTTGCGACGCGTAAGATCGCTAATAAATACACTCAAAAGATGTTCCAAGCGACATCGGGAATCCAGTAAGAATAGTTTGCCAGTATTTAACAATTTTTAGATAGGTTACTATCATTTTTCGCAACGGCACCTTGTTCTACTCAAAACGTAATGATGAGAATGAATCGAGTTCCTGTAAACTTTTTCAAATACGTCTTTATTTATATCTGAGAAAGTTCTTTTTAATGGAAACAATAGCTTCTGCTGTTGGCGGATCCAGTTGGGTTGCTCTAGGTGAATTACACTAACCAATGTTAAACAGACACAGTTTTAAAATCCTACTCCAACTGACTTGGGTTTATCAAAATCGGTTTTCATTGGTAATGCCTGGATTACACAATGGTTGTTTATGTCGCTGGCAAACATTTCTGCCCTCACCTCCCAAATCTCTCTCCCCGTCGTCTACCTAAAAAAATGGGTCCTGCTTCTGGACGCACTGTAACCAACGGCGGCAGAACTTGAATTCTCCTGGCTTATGCCAGTGCTACCGAGACTTAAACCCTTTCTTCCATCTGTACAGTGTTTATATTTCTTTTGTTGCTTTTTAATGTTACCTTTTCCAATTTTGGTCATAGATCTTTGTTCTTATCTATAAGGACGCTCAAAGTAAGTGATCTAAAAATTCCTTTTAAGCAATCTAACTGAGCTGACCTATGTTAGCCATTGCACCCAAACTAGTCACAAACTGCCAAATTCACGTAATGTGTGAAAGTAGGGACGAAGGAATTTCCTCGATACTGACTGACTGAGTTTCACGGTAAATCCGTGAATACCTCAAGCTGAATACTATGGCAAAATAATGTGACAAATAGTCCTAAATCAGCCGTTTGATTACTCATAGGATATGCCGTCCCAGAATTAGACGGTAAAGGCTCAATATTACTGTACCTTTCAGCAACCTTTTTCCTATATGAGATCTGGGCACCTCTTTTTGTAGTCTGGTGAATTTGAAAGGATTACCATGTTGGGCATGTGATGCGTTTTTGACAAATTTTATATGCAGTTTATTTTCGTCAACCAGTTGTCCAAGGCAGCAGACCTCCGCCCCTAATGTTGTCTTGCCTTAGAACATAAAGCGTTGCAGGGTAATTCTTCCTGTTAAGGATTGCCCGGCTACCCATTCATGTGCGTATGTGTGTATGTATGTATCTGTGCCCCACATACAGAGACTGGCGAACCAGTGCCCGGAGCACCAAAATATACCCGCCCCACTCCGACTCAACTGTCTGCACTGTCAACGCACATTCACACACAGCATGGGCCTGTTAGGTCACATGCGTCTCCACGAAAACCTGCAGTAGAACACCGCCAGCTATACCACAACATGACATCTCTTTCATCAACCTATTCACCTCACATGATCATACGAAACACTAAAAATAACATGCTGTCAGTCTGCATAGCTGATTAAGAAGCAAGTATGTTACTCGGCTCCTTCTCCATTTGGCTCATCTGCTGCATGTGTGATCTGAGCTTGAGAATAGCAGGAATCGATCGGCGCAGCGGGTTGAAATTTTGCCACCTGAAAAATTACGCTCAGATCTCGTAGTCAGTCCAACGTGTGCTGTGTGGATTGGCTGACTGCTGGTCTGAGAGTCAGGTTGCGACGGCTTTTTCTTTAACGTGACGTCTGGCTATCTCACACATGTTAGATTTGAGCTGTTCAACCCCCTGTTTTGTGAATTCCTGATGCTTGTGTTAAGGAACCAGCTCGTGTAGAGGTACACGTAGATGAGGTCATCAGGAGCTGCACGTACTCCTGCATCAAAAAGACAGTTCCGATCGATCGGTGGTTTAGTTGTGAGGGTGAGAGAGAGAGAGAGAGTGGGGTTTGATGGCTCAGCGCAGTTCCTCACTTTAAACATTCTCACGCGCTCGAAACTGTCAGCAATGCGCTAAAATGCCATGGCTTGGAATCTTGCTACGATGATGAGATAACTCGCACCACATTGTTAGTCCAGTGTGTGTTTTGTATGCAGTGGCTGACTGGCAGACTGAGAGTCAGGCTGCAATGTCTTCTTTTCAATGAGGTGTTTTAGGGCACTACCACTCTTTGGGACCGAAGCCAGGTGTAGCGGCACGCTCAGGGGCGACCCGGCTGCACTAGCTACCTGCGCCCTCTCCCACCTCCTTTCTTCTTGATACTGTCATAACATGGGTCCAGGTGGGTGAGGAGGAGAGTGCGGTACCTGCAGCACAAGTCTACTATCACTTAAAAATAATCGACGCACTAGTTACCGTCCCTGCACCACCCCTTCTGTGGAGCATAAAGGTGGACATCGTTAGACTGCGACAGTCGAACTGACGATGTATGTAGAATGTGTGTACTTAGGTGAGTGAGGGTTACGGGTGTAGCTTTCACTGACATTATTCGGCTATTCGACATCTCACAAATTCGCAACTTCAAGATTGCGTTTGGCAGCGATTATGCATAGGTGAATTCTTAAAGAACACTGATCACAGGTAATAATCTGATGCCCAAATCGCGTTCTATGATTCATACGTGGTTTTGAATGAGCAAAAACTGTTAAATAAAACATGAACTACGTCGAATGGTGGTTGAATTTTTACCAGCCAGCATTCTTATGGCGTAGGACCCGATATCGAAAAAAACGCTAATCTGTAGGCCAAAGTTATATTTCCGTCGTTTTTGTCGCCCGAACAGCAAACATTCCTTTGTGACTGCCTATATACTATTGTTCAAAAGAAAAACAATTTTTATTTTGAATTCGAAAAAAATCTTGCTTTGCAAAACGTATACTAAACACTCTGCAGAAAAATACCCCTAAATAGGAAGCATCTGTTTTTAGCTATGCTACTATTTTCTCCAACAGCAACTTTACCTACGTACAAGTTAAATAATTAATTTTGACTTTGCGGTTTCATGGGAAATGAATATAATTAACTCAATTTAACTGTTCAAGAAATGGTAATGACTTCATGCTATAGGTTTGTCAGGAGATATCCGTAATTCATTAAACTCCAAGTTTTATACCAGTCAGCTGCAAACGTTACTAAAGGATGTACTTTGGAAACGTCCATTCCAATAAAGTATTTTACCTCAGTTTAAACTCTGAAAAATGAAATATTCGTAGATTGTTATACAACTTTATCTTTAGCTATTGTAATTGATGAGACTTGTATTAAGTTGTATTAAGCAAATATTCAGAATAAAATGACTAGAAAGTGGATTAGTACGTGAGATTTCTCTAAAAATGGCCCATTACAAATAGCAAATGGCAAACGTATATAAATTGATCATATAATATTCCACGTAAAAAGGGTTTCGCGGATCGTCGGCGTGGGCGAGTCCGCGACGCATACCACCACACGCACGCACGCACGCACGCACACATGCATGCATGCATGTACGGCAGCAGCAGTAAGAACACGAGATATATAAGTGCATATTCTCGCATACAGACGGAACGTGTAATGATCCTTCCGCAGGTTCACCTACGGAAACCTTGTTACGACTTTTTACTTCCTCTAAATGATCAAGTTTGGTCGTCTTCTCGGCACCTGTCGAGCACCAACCTTGCGGCTGGCACTGCAATGGCGCCAATCCGAGGACCTTACTAAACCATTCAATCGGTAGTAGCGACGGGCGGTGTGTACAAAGGGCAGGGACGTAATCAGCGCAAGCTTATGACTTGCACTTACTAGGAATTCCTCGTTCACGGGGAACAATTCCAAGCCCCGATCCCTGTCATGACGGCGATTGACAGTTTGCCAACCCTTTCGGGCCAGAAGGTCAGACTCGTTGGCACCGTCATTGTAGCGCGCGTGCGGCCCTGGACATTTAAGGGCATCACAGACCTGTTATTGCTCAATTTCGTGCACATTCGTAATGCTTGTCCCTCTAAGAAGTAGACACACCTGCGCCGTACCCGGAGGCTAGCGCTGAACCCACCGCTCACACCTCCTACCGCAGTCCACGCCACCACACGTGCGCGCACCACTCGCCCCGGGAAGGGCTCGCAGCACACGCGCGCAGAGAAATGCGCGGCCCGACAGTAGTCAGCTGAAGTGAGCAGTTTCGCCAAAACGCCGCCAGCACAGGAACAGAGGACAGGCGTACTAATTAGCAGGCTAGAGTCTCGTTCGTTATCGGAATTAACCAGACAAATCGCTCCACCAACTAAGAACGGCCATGCACCACCAACCACCAAATCAAGAAAGAGCTATCAATCTGTCAATCCTCACAGTGTCCGGGCCGGGTGAGTTTTCCCGTGTTGAGTCAAATTAAGCCGCAGGCTCCACTCCTGGTGGTGCCCTTCCGTCAATTCCTTTAAGTTTCAGCTTTGCAACCATACTTCCCCGGAACCCAAAGACTTAAAAGGTTTCCCGGGGACTGCCCGTGGGGATGGTTAAAATACTACCACCACGGATCGTCAGTTGGCATCGTTTATGGTCAGAACTAGGACGGTATCTGGTCTCTTCGGGCCTCGACTTTCGCTCATGGCCAATGAAAACATGCTTGACGAGATGCTTTCGCTTTAGTTTGTCTGGTTACGGTCCATGAATTTCACCTCTAGCGCAACCATACAAACGTCCCCGCCTGTCTCTTTTTGATCATTACTTCGGATCCGAAAACCAACGAAATAGAACCGAAGTCCTATTCCATTATTCCATGCAAAACTTTTCAGGCGACATCGGCCTGGTTTGAGCACTCAAATTTGTTCAAAGTAAACGTGCCATCCGCCCATAGACACCTTTTGAAGGGCATCAAAGGCATGCACACGAGCCGACGGACCCTACTGTCGCAGAGCACCGCCTGACACTCGCCTACACCTGCGGGTATTTCACCACAGACATGGCTGAAAGGTGACACCACCGCCACGCCAACTCGAGCATGACCATGCCTGGGCAGGGGCACCGAGCGAAGCAAAGGTCCCACCTACACCGACACAATCAGCCGAGGGACTGGCGGGCGACAGTGATACCGAGATCAACTACGAGCTTTTTTAACTGCAGCAACTTTAATATACGCTATTGGAGCTGGAGTTACCGCGGCTGCTGGCACCAGACTTGCCCTCGAATTGATCCTCGTGAAAGGATTTAGAGTTCACTCATTCCGATTACGGAGCCTCAATAAGAGTCCCGCATCGGTATTTTTCGTCACCACCTCCCCGTACTGGGAGTGGGTAATTTTGCGCGCCTGCTGCACTCCCTCTGGAAGTGGTAGCCGTTTCTCAGGCTCCTCTCCCGGAATCGAACCCTGATTCCCCGTTGCCGTTATCGCCATGGTAGGCAGGTCACCCTACCATCGAAAGTTGATGAGGGCAGACATTTGAAGGACCCGTCGCCGACGCAAGATCGACTGCGATCTGTAACAATTATCCAGAGTCACCAGAAGGACGACAGGCAGCGGAGCTCCACCCGAAGAGCAGAAGAACACTACCTGGTTGGCTTCTGATCTAATAAGTGCACCCATTCCCTCGCGGGTCAGGGCTTCGGGGCATGTATTAGCTCTAGAGTTATTACAGTTATCCATTTAACGGGTATGATCCAATAAACCATAGCTGATTTAATGAGCCATTCGCGGTTTCACCGTATGAAGGCGTGCGCTCAGACATGCATGGCTAATCTTTGAGACAAGCATATGACTACTGGCAGGATCAACCAGGTGGTTCAAAACACCGACACGCACACAGTAGGCCTGTACGCATACGGGTCCAATTTCTGTTTTACCCGCACACAGTCGAAGAAGCATTACCCAGACCAGCGCGGCCCAGCACAGCCAACCTCGTGCTGAGTGAAGGCATAGGCCCTCAAAACCACCACCGCACCCCGTACTGGTGCAGCTCAATGATTAATCTGCCCTGCTGAACACGTCATTGTGCGAAGGCCTACCAACCTCGTACACCGCCAAATAGCGGTTATAATCACTGCATATGGACGTGTAATCCTACCTCAATATACAACAGGTCTACCGTCGTAGTCTGACGATGTCCACGACTCGCTCCATAGAAAGGTCATGGTGCAGGGACGATGACTTGTGTGTGTCCACTATCATTTAAAACTAATTTGTTGCACATCATCTACCACACTCAAGAAGCCCGGGGGGGCGGGCGCCGTTGCATCATATCCCACCGACAACAGTGGGTGGTGCAGCATGAGCCTGCACCAGCACGTGCCCAGCTTGGGCGCGCACACCCCACCCCTCTTGTTGTGGGATCCTAGCCCAATTAATAGTAATGACGTCTGCCGCACCCTTATTTGCACCCCTCTTGGCCACCCCCCTGTTGGTCCAGCGCATCTTCTACTGGTTCGTTGGGGGCGGGCACACTTAATGTACAAGCCACCTTAAGAGGGTCCTAGTTACTCCCGGCGTTTACCTACGCTCGGTTAAAGGGTCATTATCCAACCAAGCCTGCCTCGTTCTGGTTCAGGCAACCGTCCAAAGCCCAACGCATCTTCTTCTTGTGAAGTCCACGAACCTTAGGCTGCTGCTGCTGTTGTTCACTGTCCTCACTGACGATACAATGAACTAAGAACACCGCGCTTGTCCGGTCGCGTACTGATGTAATCAATACCCAAACTATTCCTCCATAGGGGTAAGCGCTTGGTGGCGCAGGTATCATCACTTCAGTAGTGAACTCGCTGCTGGCCCAAGAACCTTCCAGTGCTGTTCTGGGTGCAGACCAACAGCCAAGCAAATGGACAACTAGGGCTCCACCACCAGAAGCACTATGGCCAGCTTTTCGTTTTGGGACATTTTCGCACATATGCACACGCAAAGCCAATAAAAGCATGCAAAGGGATACACATTGCGTGTATGCCCGTACGGTTATAGCGTGTATCGCATATGAATGGGAAGCTCCAAGGCCTCAAATCATTACGTCGGGTGGGGATGGGGACTCGATACCTCGCGGTGTGATAGCTGTGATAAGTCTCCCCGACAAAGCATTAAGTCGTCTGCAAACGATTTGTGCCTTTAGTTACCACAATTGGATATCGTGTCGACCCCACAGCACCATGGCGGTGCTGTGGTTGTGGTCGGCTCTGGCGTGTTACCGGACCGACCGGTTGGTGGGCGCTGGCATCCGGATGAGCCTGACCGGAAGTACTATATCTGCCCACGTGACCAAATATCGTGCGGACGGTTAGACTTAAACGTTCAGTCTTAATCCGATGGTAGCTTCCTTGGCCGCTCGACCGAGCATGTACCAAATGTCTGAACCTGCGGTTCCTCTCGTACTAACAGGATAACCGACGACCAGATTGTACTTCACTGTTTTACGACGTCGCGCTATGAACCTTAGCCGCCACAAAAGCCAGGTGTTACATCCTGTGGTAACTTTTCACGACACCTCTTATGCTAAAACTCTGAATATCAATTGAAATCAAAGATCACTAGCCCCGCTACAATCTATTGTTCGTGCTGAAAATCCGAAATCGAAGTAGCTTTTGCTCGCCGGGTTTCTTGTCCATAGCTGAAGCTCACTGTAGGACACCTGCGTTACGATTTGACAGATGTACCGCTGATCAAACTCCCCGCCTGCACTGTGCCTCGAGATCGGGTCGCGTCGCCAAACCTGCCTGGTAGCACCAGAAGACCCGGACACACGCGCACGATCACCACCAGCCATGGACTGCCACCTTGCGGCAACGGCCTACAGGCGAGTAGCAAAACACACATACCGCTAGCCCTGGCCGTGACACGTTGCGACCAAGACGCCGGCACGCCAGCCACACACGTGCGAGACCAACCTCCGCAATAACGTGTGCTTAATGTCAACATGGAAAATAATTGACAGTTCCGCTTCACTGAATAAGTAAAGAAACAATG
>WEDG01013940.1:0-11843 GCA_017591395.1 Schistocephalus solidus
CCATTCCTCACACCCCAGTTGGTTGTCTGTCCTTGTCTGTCCTGTAGCGCAAACTGGTCATCTGACATCTCATTTCTCCTCTGTTCATTTTCGTCTGACGACGGGTTGGTGTGACCAACGAAAAATTCACGAGTACAACTCTATTTTTCCGACGAGCCTATTTTCTTCACTATATCATCTCACGGAATGCACTCTACCTCAGCTATTCAACATATTTTTGGGCGTCAAACTTATTTTACCAGACGTTTGGGAGAAATTGCACAGAGACAGGCATGACTTACGAGCAACTGACGTTTTCTTCACCGCTGTCGCGATCATGCTATTCTACCGAAGTCCTCTTCGCTGAAGCCCACCTTGCTAATGAAACTGGAAGACTACTTGCGCGCAAATGCGGATTTAGAGCTTTTGAGTGCAGTTATATCGACGTTCACCATCGTCTTTGCAAATTTGAAGCAACAATATCTGACCTTCGAGCACGGTGCGTTTTCAGCCTACCTGAAAATGTATTCGAGAACATACTACAACGAATAAATGCCACTGCTATGGACGCCAGAAAAAGAAGCGAGCCGAACTTCAAGTTAAACTGCAAATCTCTTCTCCGTCCTTTCAATGAAAACCACAGATCCAACAGAGTTGTTAACCTTTCCAAGGATTCTAACATCTGCTGAAATTAGCCTACTAGCTAAGGGTACAAAATTCAGCCGCACCGATGCTGCACCTACAAAACTTCTAGCCGGCCTTGAATCTGTCTACTAACCTCTGCTGTTGTGCCTAGCCAGACATGCGTGCGGACATACGCAGCTAGTGCCACTAGTCTCATTCGACAAAGAAACACCACCAAGTCTTGCCCATCGACGAAGAGAAAGGGACTAATATCTCTAAAGACAGACGATAGTATAGTGATTGTGTCTGCTGACAAGGGTGGCGCTACCGTCATCATGGAAAAGACTGACTATATCAATAAAGCTAATCAAGTCTTCAACGACAAACGAAGCCTACACACCACTCGCAGAGGATCAACTAAAAGCAGACCGCATCTGTGAAGAGGAAGATCACTGAGCTCGCTCGACTGGAAAACTCATAACCCCCGATGGTCCAGATTTATAAATCTCAGTGATCCCCGTATTGCATGCATATGGCCTCCCCAAAAGTGCACAAAGCAGATGCACCGTTGAGGATCATAGTACCTCATTGGATCGCACTTACAACCTTGCTAAATGGTTTGTACCGGCACCTGAAGCACCTCACCGCTGGATCACAATACGGCATTAAAACTCTCAGGCATTCCTCCAGAAGATCCAAAGGCCTTTAAAAGTAAGTCCTGATGGGTGTATTCTATCGTTTGACGTAGTTGCCCCTGTTTTCTTCAATACCACATCGAATTGATCATTGAGAGGCGTAACTCAGCGCCTGCAAGATACCAATCGACATCCCAATACAGCACGTTTCCAGACATGCTCAGGCTTTGTCTCAAGAACTATTGTCAATTCGATGGGAAAAGTTCTATCAACAGGTTAAGTACCCCAATGGGCTCACCAATCTCGGGTCTACTGGCAGAACAGTACTGCAACAACTAGAAAGAGGAGGTTATGCGAAATTTCAGACCAAAAATGTGGGTCCGATACGTAGATGATCACATTTGTCATCATAAAAGGCCTCCGGAAGTGGAGCAGTTGCATCTGAGCCTGAATAGTGTTTTCCCAGCTATTCAGTTTACTCGTGAAGAGGCAGCAGGTAGTATCCTTCCGTTCCTCGACATTGAGTATCCAAAAGCTCAGTGATGGATGCCTCGCAGCGAGCGCCACCGTCCAGGCTCCTAATGCCGATATCATACTGTAGCTATGATGGCAAACCATCCCGCGGCCCATAAAGCTGCGTTCGAACCCTTTCCACCGGGCCTCGCCACTGTCAGTCGATCATCTACGCAAAAGAGCTCACTTACCTGCTATCGGCTATTCCGACTCAGCGGATACTCCAGTCAGTTTTGTGAAAAACTGCCTCAGACACCAGAGGCAACCACAAACCTTCGGCTCTAATGGAGAACCCGGACCGCGTAAAATTCTCCTACCTTACATGCAGGGCATCTCGAAGCGATCGCCCGACAAAATTAAACCGGTTTGCACTCCATTGCGCACAAACCGGCATCGTCCTTGCGCGCAACATATCCCGGAGTAAAAGACCCTGTACCCAAAGAGCAGCAAACTAATGTCATCTATTGCATTCCGTGTGCTAACTGTTCTTGCACTTATATTGGTCTTTACCAAGCCGACGACTTGATGCGTATTACGGAACATAAACTAGCCATTCGTCGACGCGACCGCTGTCACTCATCTTTGCGCATGCCCTTGAGTTCGACCATCGCTTCAGTGGGACGGAACCGAAGTTGTTGCAATGGCTAACAACAAACAGGCGCGTGAATTCCTCGGGCGTGGCATTCTAACACGACCAGCATCAACCGCCATAGTCGTCTGACGACTCTCAATACGAAGTGCCTGCGTGCCCGGCTCACTGATTGCGCCCACAACCTAACCACAGCCGCTAATCTTTTTCTGGACCATGTAGAATCTCAGCTGTCTCGCCACCCCTCCCCCTGACACGGCGAACAACAGTTGACGATAAACACCTCAAAATCGATGCAATTACTCGTCCCTCATCGCATCGTCGACCATTAAGTTACCGTCTGCAGTCAATGAAATCGCCATCCCCTTTCGCCTCCGACACAGGGAACCTAACAGCCCCCGCCCCCTAACCGGCTCCCAATCCAGTCATGTACCCATTCCTCACACCCCAGTTGGTTGTCTGTCCTTGTCTCGTCCTGTAGCACAAACTGGTCATCCTGACAATTTTCATTTCTCCTCTGTTCATTTCGTCTGACGGCGGGTTGGCGCGACCAACCTGCGCACCCCACGAGTACCAACCTCTATTTTCCGAGGTAGTCTGGCTTTTCTTCAATCTCTCTATATATATATGTGCAGATATATGTATATATATATACATATGTATATGGCGGCAGTTATTATACCCGTTCTTTCGAGCAGTAGGTCTAGCTAAAAGCCTCGGGACATGTATTTTCGCCTGATAGTTTTTCTGCTGCATTGACGCGGCAAAGAGAGGTTTGGCTCCTCAGTGGGTCTCGCTTTTCTCTATGCGGTTTCACGGTATATGGGCGCCAGAAGAGAATAATCAAGGAAATAATTTCTGAAATTATTAAGTGCAGGATCGATGGAGTCAGACGATCTCGGACATGACGTTTTAGGGCCCAGACCCGAAATTTCGAAATAGAACATTTCGGGTCGAAGACGATCAACCACTGATGGAATAAACCACGACATCGCCATTCTTCAAAGCAAGTCGTCTGAATCTATATGGCACAGGTATTATACCGTACTTCCGATACATAGGCACCAGCTAAAGTCGCGAGACGTGTTCGCCGATGTTTCTGCTGCTGCGTGACGCAGCAGCGAGGTGGTTCGGCCTGCAGTGGGACCACCTAGCGTTCTCTATGCGCGGTTTCTGGCATATGGACTCCAGAGAATATTACTCAGAAAGCACGTCTGAAATTGTCAAGATTACAAGCGCGATGGAGCGGATTGATTCGGACATGAGCATTCCTTTAGAGTTAGATTCGAAATTTCCACTGAACGTGAGTCGAATGACAATCAAACGACTCTGGAATGTCCACCGCAATGCCCATTGTACAAACAAGCAGTACTACAAGTATTGTGAATCTTATATGGCACAGGTATTCTACCGTATGACAACGTACTAGCTAAAAGCCCAGACACGTGTCTCGCCGATGTTTCTGCTGCTGCGTGACGCAGCAAGGAGGAGATTCAGCTCTGATGGAATTTCGCGTTCTCTATGCGGTTTCTGGTATATGGATTCAGAGAATAATCGATAATTTCGACATTATTAAGTGCAGGACGTGGAGGTCAGATGATTCGGACATGACTTGTTAGCTAGTAACCCATGCAGCACATGCCGTGGAATGGAACGCGTTGGCTATATGCGACCGCCTGCGAGGCTCCAGTCTGAGCCAGGGCAACGTGAACTTGCAGGTTCCTTAAGCAGACTCAGTAGCGCCCACAGACCATCCTCATCATTCCCGACACAACCGACGAAACAGCAATCGAGCCCGCGGCTCAGTGGTGCAGTGCGTTCGACTCAAACGCAAAGGTCGCGGGTTGGAATCCCATGTCATTGCCGACCCGTGGGATCGTATGCGTGATGATGACGGCCAATAAGCCGGTGAAACGGCAATTCCGGTCTCCCTGTGTCTCGTCGGTTCCATCACCATGCCATCACGTGCGCTGTACCCAGCCCGCGAGGCGCGCAGTCACGAGGCCCAGGGCACAAACGGAACACGCGACAGTTCCTCAGCAGACGTGAGCGCACTATCATCGTATTCCCGGATCACAACCGACCGAAAAAGCACGAGCCTGTGGTCCAATGGTCGAAAGCGTTCGACTCAAAGATCAAAAGGTCGCGGGTTCCGTCCAGGTGTGCCGCACATGGGACTGGGTATGACTTGGCTGGCTAATAGCCAGAAATGAGCACTCCGGTCTCCTTGTCTTTGTCGGTTCTATTCCATATATATATATATATCTCTATATAGAAAAGACGAAAATTATCGGGGATAGAAACTTTAATGCGTAAATTTTTCGAGACTGGTCCCCAGCTCGTCGTCAGACTACAGGCAGTGTAGAGGAACAATTAATCAATCAACCGTGTTAAACAAAGGATTCTGAGATTGCCCAAAATCCGAACCAATAGGCTTTGAGTGTATTTTGTCATCCCGTCGTGATTGGTTGTGCGCGTTTGAATTTTTCTTTAACGATTTTGTATGTGGCATCCAAATCGATATACCGGTTGATGCATGCCTCATCTGAGTGCATTGCTTCCAGGAATCCACGGCCTTTTCTGATTGGGCTTTCCAGGAAATGAAATTTACGTGAATTTTAAATCCACTGAATTAATAAGAACGTGGGCTATATTTTAAAACTTGTAAGTATTAGCAACGTTCTAAAACGCAAATACCCCCTTTTTAAGTTCAGCAGTAGAGTTAGGGTTAACTTACTCTAAAATTAATCAAGAAAGTGGAATTTTGCGATATCTTTTGACATAGTACTGAGCGAATTATACCTGCATCAGATGACAAATGGAAAAATCCATTTCTAATAAATGATTATTATTTTTGAAGCATACATTACGCAGGGAACCAGAAAGATTTTCCTTTAAAGTCAACTTCGTCCCTGGTAGGACGCGACCAGAAATGGTGTCCTTGGTGTTGAGTTTCTCAATCAAATATAAATAATTTTTCTGTCCACGGACATTTTCGTGTAAATGTGTTAGTAATTCCGACACATATTGTCAGAATGTTTTTTTATATGTGCCTACTTTAGAATTTTGTCAAAATTTAATGAATTTTGGTACATAACCTTGTACAAGCCTTTACAATAATATCTTAATTTCTGAATTGGATCTGCCGCTACAACAAGCGCGTCCGAGATATTGCCGTGTTGTGTTATCATCCATTAGTTTCACAGGGAAAATATTCTTTAGGAAAAGCTAAAAAGCTGTAAATTTTAAGTACAAAATTAAATATTGCTTTCACCTATATTCGCTAGCAATTGAAAACCCGGAGGAACCCTAAAGGAACTGTTTAAATAATATAGTTAAATAAGTAATTTTAATTGCTCTCGTAGTCGCCTAATTTATATTGTTTTGACAGTCTTCACTGTTATATGGATGAGGGAGAAGTCATTTCGATGCGGGCGTCTGTTTTAACCTAACCAATGTCAGGCTTGCTGCAGTGAAAGGCGACGTTTTTACGCTACTCTTGGACGGGCAAATTAAGGGTGTAGAACAGTTGGGTGAAAATAAGCAGTTTCATTTCACATGACAGGATGACGGGGTAGGTTAGCAGAATCAATTAATGCTTTAAGTGTCGCAGGCCCACCTGTCAAGGAAGGTGGGTGAAAGTGAAAGTGAGTGCGTGGGCGAGCATGTTGTTACACTATCCGTCGTCACACATGGTAAATGTGGGGAAAATATTTGCTCTTCACGGAGAGAATAGACCAACCAAATGCGCGGACAAGAGAGGATTTTCTAGGTATAGGATGACCGCTTCCCTCGTTTCCATTATGCACTGATGGCCAAACCTTCGCACACGATATGGTGACTTCACAAATTACCCCGGCATTCGGTTGTCTAGTTCTTTTGAAAGTGCAAAATGTGTTAAGGAGCGAATTTTCAACCGCTTTTTGCGTGCCTCTTAAATGAATTTATAAGGATAAATAATTTTAGTTAAAACATTTTTGCGAGACGAAACTCCTTGTACAGAATGTTTGGGGAGCACATGAACAAGCAACATACCAAATTTTGGTTTAAGCTCGATGAGGCATAACTGAAAAAAAGTATGACTGAGTTCGATCCAATTTTTTATGCACATCTCGATGGCCTTTGAAGTCTGCTTTGGAATTCAGTAAAACTTGAGTAAACCCCAAACTGAAATCCCCCAGCTTCTGCGACATTAGTGATCATATTATATTTGGTATCTATCGACATAATTATTTTCGATACACCTAACACAGGAACTAGCTAGAACTAGTTCTTTTTTGATGATTTGAAATGTAAGGCGGGTACTTCGGCAGATGGGCTTTGGAGTTGAGATTCTTAGCCGAACTTGCAAGCTTATCCGTAAAATGTTGAACATTGAATTTTTGTTTTTCTGTTATGGAGTAAATCACAATTTTCTTAATAATCCTCATAGGCACGTATGCTGAAACAAATCCAGTAGAGATCCTGTAATCAATTAGTATACCCATTGGCTTAGAGTTCTTTTGAATTCTGTGGCAGAGTACTCTATTTTTCAGTCAGTGACACAGATTCGTAAAGGGTAGGGATGCCTTGTATGGCCGTTCAAACAAAACAAGGGAATAGGAACCGCCCACCTGCTTAAAATAGGTGATCTTACGGTAAATTTCCAGAAGGGTAAATGCACCCGTGTCTTATTGCTAACACTTACCCTGACATAAAACTAAAATACAACCTTAATCTTAACCCTAGCCGTAACCTAAACCTGAACCCTACAGTTAACACAATAAAATCCCTAACCCTTAGCCTAACCATTACCCTAACCCCAGCTCTAACCTTAACCTCAAACTTAAACCTAATTCTAAGCTTAATCCTTAACCCCAATTTTATCCAAAAAATAATTTCCCTATAATTTGGTGCAAAGCCACATGTATTGTGGGCGGCTCCTTTTCCCATTTTCTGTTTAGGCGGTCATACAAGGCATCCTTACCTCGAAAAGGTACATCACATGCAGCTCAACCATATTCTTTGTTTAATTTCAAGTTTAATTTTCTTATGAAAATTCTAACTCCCACTTGATTTGTTTGAGTAATGCACTCAATGATTTTGTAATAGCTAAATAAGATCAAAGCAATTATTACTCTCTAGCTGTTCCTGTTTCAGCGGTTTTCAAACGAGCAGCTACATACTGATTGAGGAAGTCCCTAGCTTTCATTCTCTTCGGGCATGCTGTAAGATGTGAGTTAATAGGAGTGGTCTTGTCATTTTAGCCTGCCTCGTTTGAGACGTAGAAGGTCTGTGACCTTGAAAACTTAATCGATTTTTCCACTTACCGACAGTTCGAACGTCGTAGTCCGACGATCTCTACCGTATTGTCCACAGTAGGGGGGTTCAGGGACGGTGAAGTATAGAGAGGGCAGACTTTCGATGCATCTGCCTCACTCTCTGTTCCACCCCATAACACTGCCTGGTATTAAAACAGTCAAGAAGACTGATGGGAAGTGGAGCAGGCCCAACTTCTGTGGTCCACCACAAGCATGAACCCAACAACAAAAGTGAGGGACGGATGGGATCCCAACTGAGTGGGAGTGTCATAAAGGTCACTTTAAGAAGCGGCCATTACAGCCTGACTCAATCCGCCAGTCCACGACTCTGTACAAATACACACACCGGGCTGACCGCGTGGTCCGAGTTATCCCGTCAGTTGGCAGCCTTCGAAGCTTCGGCTTTTAGTGCACTGTGGTAGCTTCAAGCCCATCAGTTTATTTATAGTGAGGAAAATGCGCCAAACCGATGAGCTCACGCTCTCCCCAAAACCCAGAATCAGCACACAGTCCAAGTCGGTTACTTAGCTGATGCGGTATTGGTTGCAGTGACTGACAGGGCTGGCGAATCTGTCTGCGCGCACCACAGTACGACCGACCCCCGAGACGCTCGCACCAGAAATTCTCAAAACCAGAGGATAAGAAGGGGCCTTCACCGTCTGACTCCCAGTCCACTTGTCATCCATTGCGCTGACGGCGTGGTCTGGTATATAGAGCCAGTTTTCACCAGTCCAAGCCACCTTGACCATGATAGACTCACGTGCATCAGCTTGCACTTAGGGGACATACACGATGATGGTGTGGGTAATGCGTGTACTGGTGGAGGTAGTGTGCACTGATGTGGTCTAGCTTACGATGGTTTACGGCAGGTTAGCGTGGCAACTCATGCGGTGTAGTGAGGAGTAGTGGGGGAGTGGAGTCGGATGCGACGACTGTATTTCGGTGCCCCAGGCACCGGTTCACCAGTCTCCGTGCGGTGGATCGTCAGGTGACCACCCAGGCCGAGGCGTGAGGCGAAGTTGAGGGAGCAGTTAATTTTGTACCTAGGACAATCGCAACAGTGCATAGTCCTTAGTAATCAGAGTGTTATTATTTTGATGCGGTTCTCTTGACTTAGTTACAGTATGTGACCTAACTCGTGTAAAATGCCAAAATTTACAAAAGATTGATAATCACTCGCAAACTGGTACTAACCATGAACGAAAGCTTTAAAATAATAAAAACAACCCTATATGAAATATGAAAAGTTATGTTACTTCGTTGAGAAATACAAACTTTTATAAAACTGCCACATATTGCGATGACGTGATAAATCGCTCTTACTGTGAGTAATAAATTTAAATAGAACTTACGGCTGAAATCATAAAACATGCCCTTTTTTGTTTATTAAGAGAATTTTCCATTGGCCAATTAGTATTGGTATAACTGATGGTAGACGACAATTAGTGTCGGATCGTCCTTGAAATAACGCTGGGTATTTCATGATTTTTGGTGTTTTCAAGTGATTGCCCATAAATGTAGATTCTTTTCTACGTGTTTATCATACCCTTTAAAAAGAAGGTATTTCTTAAAAGTGTGTATCGAAGTGGTACGTTTTGGGATTTTCTTTCTATTGTAATTAAGCCCTGTAGGTCATATCTGTAGATTCACCCAAACGTGAAAGCACATTGCCGTGAAACATGAACATCCACAACAAAACTCACTAATTTATGTGTCTGATATCACTTTGGGTAAACATCTATAACACCTTAAGTCTTTACAAAGCGCTTTAATCAGATTTTAGCCTAAAGAATTTATCTGAACTTTGCCATTTTCCAAAGTCAATTCAAGGTGAAAATGTGGAAGATTGACCGGCTTTTTTGACTGTCCTGAAAATAAGTCGTTTATTTTCTGTTGAAAATGAAAGAACTGACTTTTCGCTTTATATTGGAGCGTTTTTTTCTAAATTTGTTTATTTATTGTCCCGTTCTATGATTTCAAATGGCTACCAGAGTAGCCGAATATATACTAAGCGTTTGGAAAAACTGCTAATTTTCTTCTTATTATGTTTCTTAATTCCAATTAAGCGGAAAACATTTTATAAAAAAACTATATATTCGCATGCCTTCAATTTGATATAAGTGTTTCTGTGCGTCCATCTCCAGGGTACCTTGTACGCATATTGTTTCTTGTCACACTTCAGCGTAGTCAGTCAAAACGTTTGCAACCAAGTTTATTACTGTGTATTGTGACGCAACACGTCGGAATTTGCAAAAAGAATTAAGCAGATTTCGTTCCTTGTTTCGGGAACACAATGCGATTGCTTAAACTTTAGTTCACGTGATTTTCATTGACTTAAGATCAAATTTTTCATTTCCAGAAGGTGTTTATTTCCTACCTTTCTTCTGAATATTAATGCTCATTTATAACACAATGTACAAGAACTATGGATTTTGTTCTATTATAGTAATTAGCATAGGAAATTTATTTGATATCCGGAAATATCCGATTTCGCCCAAATCCTGCCTGAGTTCAAATGTGGTTTTTTTTGATAAAGGGCTTTTGGAGCCTTAAATTCACTCAAATTGCCAAAATAATAAGAGCAAATATATGTTAAACTACTCTCAAATTTCTATCACACATTGCGTGAGGTAGTTCATATACTCTACGTGCGCTTTTATGACTGATCTGTTTTAAATGTTAAACTTACAATTACATTCGCGCACTGAGTAGATCGGCCTGCGTCTGATCAGACAAACTTGTAAAATGAACTTTTTAGCTTGAATCTGTTGGGCTTTTAACCTTATCACACATCAATCAAGCGCATTTAGTTCACTAACTAAGTATGGTCTTAGTTTATATAGTCGTCAATGTGTAAATCATTAATGGTCAGCAACCTCTTCTGTGTATTGGTTTGCATCACACTAAATAAGATTTTATCGATTTTGACTCATTTCGCTTGTCAGTTGAAGCCTGATCTTGATCTTTGACAGTTGCTCATTCTTCGAGTAATGAGTGTCCACAGTCAGTATAGATTGCGGTTCAGCTGTGCACTAACTGAATTGAATATTTTGTTCGACATACATTTTGTTATTCGTACGAATTTATCATCAGAGACGGCCACGGATCAAACTGACAGATGTACAAAGGCTACAGTAGGAGGTAGCCAATACCTTCCTAATCAGCTGATCTTGCGAGATCGGAGTCAGTGCGAGACTGTGTTCCTCACCCGCATCCAAGCCGAACTTATAACAAGTTCATCCCCGTCGTTTTTTATTGGCGTGAATGGGCACGCTGACCCATTGATACTGTTACTGAAAACGATGTTCTCCGCACAATTTCCATGTTCCAAATTATCCTACCCAGGTGATCTCAGCAATGCACATGAAGGAGGAGGTCTTTGCATTCCGCAATCAGTTTTGGGCCTGAAAGCCATGATTTAGGCATATTGCGCCTCACGTGGGCGCCAACTCTTGTGAGAAATTCGATCTTGTCGAACGTAAATGTCGGGCGGGTTCCAGTGGAATGAGTCTCGAACTGAGAGCAGGCTGCATTTATTTTTCACCATCACCACGTGTTGGACAGGTCGCCTTTAAAATAATCTCTCAGATAATCCGACGAACTTGCTTTGAATACGTCTTTACTCGATCAGGTAAACGATTCCTGACTGTTCCTGCAGTTGCAGTGGGTCCTGTAAACATCATTATGCGATGCCTGGTGCGGGCGAGCAAACAATCGACGCACTAAGCCTGAAAATATGTTATGAATGCTTAGTTTGTTAATTATGCTAGGAACGCGGTTGCATGGCATCTGCATCCTGTACATACGGCACCTCGTGTGTGTCTATCTTTCATATATGCAACTGTCTCTGATGCTGGCTTCCAGTAGGAATCCAATACGTCATGCAAACTTCTTCTTGTAGTGATCCTGTTTCCTTCATCTCAAATTCATCCTAGAAGTCGTCTTTTTGCTTGGTTGCACAGTGATTACGATGTATCTCCTTTACGTAGGTCCGACATACATTTTATAAAGGCTGGTCCTAACATTGAGGGTTTTAAAATTCTGAGAATAAACCACCGGTTTGGCGTAAGCTGAGACAATCAGGGCCAGTGCTCTGAATGATTAAGACTAATAGACCGATATGCCCAGATCCGTTATAAACCCGGGCACATCTAAGTCATGACCGTCATGCTAAGATGATTGATGGTTGTCACAACTAACCAT